>CM062289.1:400983030-401064461 GCA_031216915.1 Pictodentalium vernedei
GTCCCCAGTTCAGCGCATCCAGGCGCTGTTGACGAAATATTTTTATGTTTTCAAACAAAATACATCCAAATATTCAATTGCTTTTCCATGCCACCAGGTCATTTCAATCGGCCCTTTCAAGATATTGCAGTGAATCTATCCAATCGGTTATTTTCTTGCAAGAAGATCTGACAGCGATGCTTCAACTAAATAAAATACTTCAGCAATTTTTAACATCAAAATATTTTCTCAGGACGCTCTTTTCGTGGACTGTATTATTTCCGACTGCAGCTTTGCATATATATAGAAGTCGGATAACTGATAATAAATTATTCTGTTTTGTTGCACCGTATGTACAAATGGTATTAGCATTCGTAACCAACACAAATACACTGAGGCGTGCACATGGCCGACAGTGCAGCTGCTAAATTTACAATTTTTATTTCAAATTTGATACGAGCCCTTCAGTTGCCTTGTGTCCGTGAACGAGGCGGGTCTGTGAACCTGTGTTGATGGGCTGTTGATATTATGGAAAGTACACCATGCGTTGCTAATTTTGAAATTCAGTTTGGCTTTGGGCTGGTGTAAGCCGAAACCTCTGGCAGTTACACGCGGCAATAGTTGCAATTCGCCTGGTACTCGGTTCCCTACACGTTATAAGCTGTATTGTTTATAGTTTCTGAGCTGTTGTGTAGAAGTAATGGGCGGGAGAAGGGGGTGAAATCAATTCTCGCCTTAGTTGATCGACTCCTTCTCAGCATTTAGTCTGATGAAAAAAAAATATTGTGTTTCAAATAATGTAGGTCTATCGGTGTTGAGGGGACTGTTTAAAAATCGAGAAACACAAGACAAACATTGCAAAGAGGGTTTCAAACTATGCATCACGGTGGAAGTTTGTAGATTTGGTGAAGATATGCAGTAATCTCATTCGTCCTTTTCAAAGGATCAGAAATGAATATATTTGTAGTGGCGCCAAGTCCTATTTCATCTTAATGGAAATAAAATTACTCTTTAAAAAAAACCCAGGGGCGTAACCCGATCCAGAGTTTCACTAGACAAAGGCTGGGCAAGAAATTATGAAAAACCAAGTTGGGCAGTCCCCTTGCTTGCGTGTCGAAAATATACATGGTTTTGAGTACTCAGCTGGACTAAATCTCTTGCTCGCCGATAAAATATACACACATCAGAAAGTGCAATAAATTCCAGACTCACAATATCGGTAGAATCACACATCCAGGGAGAGAGAGCAAGTAATAATAAATTATTTTTATGACCATGACCTGTTGAAAGCACCCAGAAGGTCGGGCATATCCGCCCAATTGGTTTGTAATGGACAGCACTGTCATGAAATTCTAATAAATTCCCTGCCATGTAAGTATTCTATCAATGGAAAGTATATTTTTGCGTATGTGTCTTCGATAAAAGGAATTAGGTACGATCCGATAATTTGGACGATATGACCGAGCCGTCGGGCTCAGATGTCCTATACCTCCCCCACCCCTACATCCCAAGAAAAATAAATAAATAAAAATTGTTAGTGACGGCCCTGCCCAAACTAACATAATATTGTGCAAAGCCTCCCTCCAGCCACACAACACTATCCCCAAGCAATCCCCCCCCCCCCCCAACACATAAGATGTATGTGTATGTGCGCAGCCTTGAAAAACAGAATTTTTCTTTGATATCATACTTTCATTCTGAGTAGTTAGACGATGACGAATCATTGTCATTATCGGCATGTCCCGTTTATCTGAGTTGCACGTTATTAAAATAAAGAGAACATTAGAAGGTTTCTCTTGGTCAATCTTTACTCCAGAATAAGATTTTCGGGTTTAAGGTTTGACTTTGAGCATGGATACGAATATTAACAGGGGGCAAAAGATGAATGATTATTTAGTCGATGTTTGACTTTTTTCAATTTGACATTTTTTATTAACAAAACTTTAGGAGAAAAAAGGCATGGTTTCTCTTAATGTACGTGTCAGAATTCTAGGCTGAAAAGATCAGCTTATTCCATCTGTTGTGTCGAGAGATACTGGCGTTTAAAATATGGCTCTGAATGATCATATTTTTCATTGAAATATGGACAAAACATTATACGCTGTACACTACGCAGAGTAACGTAATCACAGTGTTGAATGTGCAACATGGGCTAAGTATACCCGAACAGATCTCATCGAAAAAATCGTCTGTTCAAAAAGAATATAAATTAAAGCTTTGTATAATCAAATTATTTGTCCGTCAGTCTTGCTTTCGGATAAAGATAATCAAGTTTCCGACTGTTAACAAACATTAGAGAATAATCAATCTGAATGGTTTTGATTTTTTAACACCTGGGTGTATTACAACGCTTTATTTCAAAATTTTAGTGAAAGGTTCAGTAGCCAAGTGGATTGGGGCGTTCAATACGTTCTCGATATGAGGTTGTTAAAAGCCCCAAAATCCCATTGACAGCATTGCTAACCTTTCACTCTCTGTACAACACACCAAGTTACCTATACATCCAAAAGTACATCATCTTTTTTGAACTAACAAAAACTGGAAAAAATATATAGTACAAGGTAAAATTTAAATTGAACTTTGGAATTTTCGCTTCTGCCGTCTGGTCTTGCACTGAATGAACTTGACACTTTGTTTTCATGCCACATGTTTTTGAGAGATTTTCACTCATTCTGGCACAAAATTATAGAAAAAGGTTTTTAATACTGTACAAACTGGATAAAAATATATTGATTGATGGATTCAAAGCCAACAGATTTTGAACCAATCGGCCGATGATTCCTATTTAATCCTGCTCACAACTTTGGGTGGCAAATGCACTAGGTCACGTGCTCAATGTTTTCGGCACTCATAAGCATTGGAAGAGATCGCTGCGAGTGGTTTCGAATCCAGGTGATACTTTGACTTGGGCGTCTGCGAAATAGAGCATTTTTTTTATTTCAGAAGATTGCCCCGTTTCCAACTTCAGGTAAATAATCGCATAAGCCTGCGTTTTCTACAAAATAGAGTTGTGACTGAACGTCGACTGAAAATATCTTGAAAAGATAGTGCCGCCACCCCTGGGAGGAGGGGGGGGGGAATCGCAAAATTAATGCAGCCTGTTGGTGCGTGAAAACGACCAACAAGCGAAATGGATCTCATTGCATAGACTGCCGGTATACGAAATGGCTCTCTATGTGGATTGCCATTAGCAGTCCACATGGAGACATTTCGACATACCAGCCGCCTAATCTCCATTTTTTTCGCCCAGATGCATGTAAACAGCGTTCTTCAGTTCGGTTAGATTGAGAAATCAAATTTTCTTCCATTGGGTCGAACTAGGGTCTCCTCGATGGGTCCAAGCCCCCCCCCCCTCCCCCCCCCCCTCCACAAGCTATATCTGAAACTGCCGTGTGTTCCATTTTAATGTCTAGCTAGCCATCTTTTTCGCAAGCGATTTCTGTTCACTTTCGAGTTCTGGCCATTATCTATGTTTTAAGGGTAGTGTCGTGATCCACAGGCAAAGTTCTTGAAAACGCGAGGTTGCTTTTGTCCCATCTATCCACCCGTGGCACTGAATTATAAGTTTTAAGGGGCACTATCCCAGACCGGGGGGGGGGGGTGTGTCCGCCGTGCACATCCCCGTCCCGCTTCGCAACATCTTGAAAAAGACCAAATTCAAAACATCTCGTTAAAACACTCTATCTAAGAAAATTTTTGAGGGATTTAATTGAAATTTTCAGTCATCGTTCGTGAATAGTTGCTGCATCCATTGGCAGCTTTCCACTTTTGATGACTGGTTCAAATGGACGGTTATCTCCCCTTATCGACTATCAGAACCAATCAGCTAAATGCTTCGCAGATAAATGGCCAAAGTGTAGTTGAAATATTTCATCAGTCGTAACATTAGGAATCACCGGCGGAACAAGTCATGTTTTCCACCCCTCCCCCAATTGATATTCTTCGTGACGCATCTGGTTGTAACACCCTTTAGGACAGTGACCCTGCGCGTTCAAGTCGGAGGTGAAATGGCTGAAATTTTCCTTATTATTTCCATGTTTTTTTAACAGACGACGGGGTGTGTTTGCCTGAGAGAAACTCCACTCCATAGGTGTTTCAGTGGTAGTCCACAATCCACGCATTGCACGTAGTAATAACGAATTTTGTTTGCTTGTGGTTCCACGCTCGAGACTTTGCCACTGATACACTAACATTTTTCTGGAGATTATTAATTTATTCATATTTACGGTGACTTCCAACACCTATAACTATGTGGTCACCAAAACCAAATTGAAGTTTTACTGATCGTTTATACCCATAAAACCACATTATTGGGATATGCACCCCAGGCGTTGGTTGTCGGCTCAAGCAGCAAACAGACACTACTCTGAGTTCCTACCAGGATTATTTGACTGTAAATGGCCAGACAAAACTTTTTGTTGGTAGCTTGTTTTTTATAAATGGAGGATAGTGTTCGACGAAGGACAACTGCTATTTTGCATTAATGATGTGCACATGCAACATGATGTGTTTTATAAACTGTCTATGTTTTAATGTTACAGTGGTTTCCTATATTTTTTTTTATATCTGAGAGCTTTGACGAAATTCTGGTTCTAATGACAAGACAGTTTGTTACGCACATTTATTTCAAACGCATTCATTTTCTGAAAAAAAAACGAAACCCAACACTAACTCGACTATAAAACGTTTTTTCTAATGCGACCAACGGGAGAGTTTGTATAAACTTTGTTTCAGAGGGTGTATTTTTATTGTTCTCAAAGGACACTGAAGCAATCCACATTATACCCTTCGTCTACAAAATGTTCCTTATTAACCCGATAAAAGTGCACAGATAGAATAGGTCATAGAATAAAAGTTTATTTATGTGGACACGGGTTTCAGCTCACCCTGATAGATAAACTACCCTTGGCATTAATGTAATTTGTTGCTTGCAACGATGCAACCATGACAACGGCCGAATGGGGTTTACTTGCGCGAACCCATTCATTCACGCTGCAACCACTGCTTCCGTCCCACCTATAGAATGTTTGATCGAAGCCGCTATCACCCCCCCCCCCCCCCCTAGAATACAAAAGTTACTCCCACCCGATAAAATTTGAATGTAGAAATTGATGTATGTACAAAAGACATATTTCTTGACACCCAGCTGAGTTGAAAGAAGGAATTTGTTTTTTTATTTTAATTTTCTGACAAAGACTAAAAACACTTTACAAACGTTACTATTTCACTCCATAACGGCATTATAAATACTGTAATGCAAATTGATAGCTATTCGCAAGATACACAAACTTTACAAACAATACGAGGTTTTAAATGCAAGAGAAATGTTGTCATTTAAAGTAGATCTCAAGAAGACTATCACCTCCCCTTTCGCCAGTTAGCCTCCATGAACATAGATACAAAATAAGTCTTGGTGTCAATGGTAGATTTCGAGAAGGGTATGGAAGGGTATATTGTCCCCAGTTCAGCGCATCCAGGCGCTGTTGACGAAATATTTTTATGTTTTCAAACAAAATACATCCAAATATTCAATTGCTTTTCCATGCCACCAGGTCATTTCAATCGGCCCTTTCAAGATATTGCAGTGAATCTATCCAATCGGTTATTTTCTTGCAAGAAGATCTGACAGCGATGCTTCAACTAAATAAAATACTTCAGCAATTTTTAACATCAAAATATTTTCTCAGGACGCTCTTTTCGTGGACTGTATTATTTCCGACTGCAGCTTTGCATATATATAGAAGTCGGATAACTGATAATAAATTATTCTGTTTTGTTGCACCGTATGTACAAATGGTATTAGCATTCGTAACCAACACAAATACACTGAGGCGTGCACATGGCCGACAGTGCAGCTGCTAAATTTACAATTTTTATTTCAAATTTGATACGAGCCCTTCAGTTGCCTTGTGTCCGTGAACGAGGCGGGTCTGTGAACCTGTGTTGATGGGCTGTTGATATTATGGAAAGTACACCATGCGTTGCTAATTTTGAAATTCAGTTTGGCTTTGGGCTGGTGTAAGCCGAAACCTCTGGCAGTTACACGCGGCAATAGTTGCAATTCGCCTGGTACTCGGTTCCCTACACGTTATAAGCTGTATTGTTTATAGTTTCTGAGCTGTTGTGTAGAAGTAATGGGCGGGAGAAGGGGGTGAAATCAATTCTCGCCTTAGTTGATCGACTCCTTCTCAGCATTTAGTCTGATGAAAAAAAAATATTGTGTTTCAAATAATGTAGGTCTATCGGTGTTGAGGGGACTGTTTAAAAATCGAGAAACACAAGACAAACATTGCAAAGAGGGTTTCAAACTATGCATCACGGTGGAAGTTTGTAGATTTGGTGAAGATATGCAGTAATCTCATTCGTCCTTTTCAAAGGATCAGAAATGAATATATTTGTAGTGGCGCCAAGTCCTATTTCATCTTAATGGAAATAAAATTACTCTTTAAAAAAAACCCAGGGGCGTAACCCGATCCAGAGTTTCACTAGACAAAGGCTGGGCAAGAAATTATGAAAAACCAAGTTGGGCAGTCCCCTTGCTTGCGTGTCGAAAATATACATGGTTTTGAGTACTCAGCTGGACTAAATCTCTTGCTCGCCGATAAAATATACACACATCAGAAAGTGCAATAAATTCCAGACTCACAATATCGGTAGAATCACACATCCAGGGAGAGAGAGCAAGTAATAATAAATTATTTTTATGACCATGACCTGTTGAAAGCACCCAGAAGGTCGGGCATATCCGCCCAATTGGTTTGTAATGGACAGCACTGTCATGAAATTCTAATAAATTCCCTGCCATGTAAGTATTCTATCAATGGAAAGTATATTTTTGCGTATGTGTCTTCGATAAAAGGAATTAGGTACGATCCGATAATTTGGACGATATGACCGAGCCGTCGGGCTCAGATGTCCTATACCTCCCCCACCCCTACATCCCAAGAAAAATAAATAAATAAAAATTGTTAGTGACGGCCCTGCCCAAACTAACATAATATTGTGCAAAGCCTCCCTCCAGCCACACAACACTATCCCCAAGCAATCCCCCCCCCCCCAACACATAAGATGTATGTGTATGTGCGCAGCCTTGAAAAACAGAATTTTTCTTTGATATCATACTTTCATTCTGAGTAGTTAGACGATGACGAATCATTGTCATTATCGGCATGTCCCGTTTATCTGAGTTGCACGTTATTAAAATAAAGAGAACATTAGAAGGTTTCTCTTGGTCAATCTTTACTCCAGAATAAGATTTTCGGGTTTAAGGTTTGACTTTGAGCATGGATACGAATATTAACAGGGGGCAAAAGATGAATGATTATTTAGTCGATGTTTGACTTTTTTCAATTTGACATTTTTTATTAACAAAACTTTAGGAGAAAAAAGGCATGGTTTCTCTTAATGTACGTGTCAGAATTCTAGGCTGAAAAGATCAGCTTATTCCATCTGTTGTGTCGAGAGATACTGGCGTTTAAAATATGGCTCTGAATGATCATATTTTTCATTGAAATATGGACAAAACATTATACGCTGTACACTACGCAGAGTAACGTAATCACAGTGTTGAATGTGCAACATGGGCTAAGTATACCCGAACAGATCTCATCGAAAAAATCGTCTGTTCAAAAAGAATATAAATTAAAGCTTTGTATAATCAAATTATTTGTCCGTCAGTCTTGCTTTCGGATAAAGATAATCAAGTTTCCGACTGTTAACAAACATTAGAGAATAATCAATCTGAATGGTTTTGATTTTTTAACACCTGGGTGTATTACAACGCTTTATTTCAAAATTTTAGTGAAAGGTTCAGTAGCCAAGTGGATTGGGGCGTTCAATACGTTCTCGATATGAGGTTGTTAAAAGCCCCAAAATCCCATTGACAGCATTGCTAACCTTTCACTCTCTGTACAACACACCAAGTTACCTATACATCCAAAAGTACATCATCTTTTTTGAACTAACAAAAACTGGAAAAAATATATAGTACAAGGTAAAATTTAAATTGAACTTTGGAATTTTCGCTTCTGCCGTCTGGTCTTGCACTGAATGAACTTGACACTTTGTTTTCATGCCACATGTTTTTGAGAGATTTTCACTCATTCTGGCACAAAATTATAGAAAAAGGTTTTTAATACTGTACAAACTGGATAAAAATATATTGATTGATGGATTCAAAGCCAACAGATTTTGAACCAATCGGCCGATGATTCCTATTTAATCCTGCTCACAACTTTGGGTGGCAAATGCACTAGGTCACGTGCTCAATGTTTTCGGCACTCATAAGCATTGGAAGAGATCGCTGCGAGTGGTTTCGAATCCAGGTGATACTTTGACTTGGGCGTCTGCGAAATAGAGCATTTTTTTTATTTCAGAAGATTGCCCCGTTTCCAACTTCAGGTAAATAATCGCATAAGCCTGCGTTTTCTACAAAATAGAGTTGTGACTGAACGTCGACTGAAAATATCTTGAAAAGATAGTGCCGCCACCCCTGGGAGGAGGGGGGGGGGGGAATCGCAAAATTAATGCAGCCTGTTGGTGCGTGAAAACGACCAACAAGCGAAATGGATCTCATTGCATAGACTGCCGGTATACGAAATGGCTCTCTATGTGGATTGCCATTAGCAGTCCACATGGAGACATTTCGACATACCAGCCGCCTAATCTCCATTTTTTTCGCCCAGATGCATGTAAACAGCGTTCTTCAGTTCGGTTAGATTGAGAAATCAAATTTTCTTCCATTGGGTCGAACTAGGGTCTCCTCGATGGGTCCAAGCCCCCCCCCCCCCTCCCCCCCCCCTCCACAAGCTATATCTGAAACTGCCGTGTGTTCCATTTTAATGTCTAGCTAGCCATCTTTTTCGCAAGCGATTTCTGTTCACTTTCGAGTTCTGGCCATTATCTATGTTTTAAGGGTAGTGTCGTGATCCACAGGCAAAGTTCTTGAAAACGCGAGGTTGCTTTTGTCCCATCTATCCACCCGTGGCACTGAATTATAAGTTTTAAGGGGCACTATCCCAGACCGGGGGGGGGGGGGTGTGTCCGCCGTGCACATCCCCGTCCCGCTTCGCAACATCTTGAAAAAGACCAAATTCAAAACATCTCGTTAAAACACTCTATCTAAGAAAATTTTTGAGGGATTTAATTGAAATTTTCAGTCATCGTTCGTGAATAGTTGCTGCATCCATTGGCAGCTTTCCACTTTTGATGACTGGTTCAAATGGACGGTTATCTCCCCTTATCGACTATCAGAACCAATCAGCTAAATGCTTCGCAGATAAATGGCCAAAGTGTAGTTGAAATATTTCATCAGTCGTAACATTAGGAATCACCGGCGGAACAAGTCATGTTTTCCACCCCTCCCCCAATTGATATTCTTCGTGACGCATCTGGTTGTAACACCCTTTAGGACCGTGACCCTGCGCGTTCAAGTCGGAGGTGAAATGGCTGAAATTTTCCTTATTATTTCCATGTTTTTTTAACAGACGACGGGGTGTGTTTGCCTGAGAGAAACTCCACTCCATAGGTGTTTCAGTGGTAGTCCACAATCCACGCATTGCACGTAGTAATAACGAATTTTGTTTGCTTGTGGTTCCACGCTCGAGACTTTGCCACTGATACACTAACATTTTTCTGGAGATTATTAATTTATTCATATTTACGGTGACTTCCAACACCTATAACTATGTGGTCACCAAAACCAAATTGAAGTTTTACTGATCGTTTATACCCATAAAACCACATTATTGGGATATGCACCCCAGGCGTTGGTTGTCGGCTCAAGCAGCAAACAGACACTACTCTGAGTTCCTACCAGGATTATTTGACTGTAAATGGCCAGACAAAACTTTTTGTTGGTAGCTTGTTTTTTATAAATGGAGGATAGTGTTCGACGAAGGACAACTGCTATTTTGCATTAATGATGTGCACATGCAACATGATGTGTTTTATAAACTGTCTATGTTTTAATGTTACAGTGGTTTCCTATATTTTTTTTTATATCTGAGAGCTTTGACGAAATTCTGGTTCTAATGACAAGACAGTTTGTTACGCACATTTATTTCAAACGCATTCATTTTCTGAAAAAAAAACGAAACCCAACACTAACTCGACTATAAAACGTTTTTTCTAATGCGACCAACGGGAGAGTTTGTATAAACTTTGTTTCAGAGGGTGTATTTTTATTGTTCTCAAAGGACACTGAAGCAATCCACATTATACCCTTCGTCTACAAAATGTTCCTTATTAACCCGATAAAAGTGCACAGATAGAATAGGTCATAGAATAAAAGTTTATTTATGTGGACACGGGTTTCAGCTCACCCTGATAGATAAACTACCCTTGGCATTAATGTAATTTGTTGCTTGCAACGATGCAACCATGACAACGGCCGAATGGGGTTTACTTGCGCGAACCCATTCATTCACGCTGCAACCACTGCTTCCGTCCCACCTATAGAATGTTTGATCGAAGCCGCTATCACCCCCCCCCCCCCCCCCTAGAATACAAAAGTTACTCCCACCCGATAAAATTTGAATGTAGAAATTGATGTATGTACAAAAGACATATTTCTTGACACCCAGCTGAGTTGAAAGAAGGAATTTGTTTTTTTATTTTAATTTTCTGACAAAGACTAAAAACACTTTACAAACGTTACTATTTCACTCCATAACGGCATTATAAATACTGTAATGCAAATTGATAGCTATTCGCAAGATACACAAACTTTACAAACAATACGAGGTTTTAAATGCAAGAGAAATGTTGTCATTTAAAGTAGATCTCAAGAAGACTATCACCTCCCCTTTCGCCAGTTAGCCTCCATGAACATAGATACAAAATAAGTCTTGGTGTCAATGGTAGATTTCGAGAAGGGTATGGAAGGGTATATTGTCCCCAGTTCAGCGCATCCAGGCGCTGTTGACGAAATATTTTTATGTTTTCAAACAAAATACATCCAAATATTCAATTGCTTTTCCATGCCACCAGGTCATTTCAATCGGCCCTTTCAAGATATTGCAGTGAATCTATCCAATCGGTTATTTTCTTGCAAGAAGATCTGACAGCGATGCTTCAACTAAATAAAATACTTCAGCAATTTTTAACATCAAAATATTTTCTCAGGACGCTCTTTTCGTGGACTGTATTATTTCCGACTGCAGCTTTGCATATATATAGAAGTCGGATAACTGATAATAAATTATTCTGTTTTGTTGCACCGTATGTACAAATGGTATTAGCATTCGTAACCAACACAAATACACTGAGGCGTGCACATGGCCGACAGTGCAGCTGCTAAATTTACAATTTTTATTTCAAATTTGATACGAGCCCTTCAGTTGCCTTGTGTCCGTGAACGAGGCGGGTCTGTGAACCTGTGTTGATGGGCTGTTGATATTATGGAAAGTACACCATGCGTTGCTAATTTTGAAATTCAGTTTGGCTTTGGGCTGGTGTAAGCCGAAACCTCTGGCAGTTACACGCGGCAATAGTTGCAATTCGCCTGGTACTCGGTTCCCTACACGTTATAAGCTGTATTGTTTATAGTTTCTGAGCTGTTGTGTAGAAGTAATGGGCGGGAGAAGGGGGTGAAATCAATTCTCGCCTTAGTTGATCGACTCCTTCTCAGCATTTAGTCTGATGAAAAAAAAATATTGTGTTTCAAATAATGTAGGTCTATCGGTGTTGAGGGGACTGTTTAAAAATCGAGAAACACAAGACAAACATTGCAAAGAGGGTTTCAAACTATGCATCACGGTGGAAGTTTGTAGATTTGGTGAAGATATGCAGTAATCTCATTCGTCCTTTTCAAAGGATCAGAAATGAATATATTTGTAGTGGCGCCAAGTCCTATTTCATCTTAATGGAAATAAAATTACTCTTTAAAAAAAACCCAGGGGCGTAACCCGATCCAGAGTTTCACTAGACAAAGGCTGGGCAAGAAATTATGAAAAACCAAGTTGGGCAGTCCCCTTGCTTGCGTGTCGAAAATATACATGGTTTTGAGTACTCAGCTGGACTAAATCTCTTGCTCGCCGATAAAATATACACACATCAGAAAGTGCAATAAATTCCAGACTCACAATATCGGTAGAATCACACATCCAGGGAGAGAGAGCAAGTAATAATAAATTATTTTTATGACCATGACCTGTTGAAAGCACCCAGAAGGTCGGGCATATCCGCCCAATTGGTTTGTAATGGACAGCACTGTCATGAAATTCTAATAAATTCCCTGCCATGTAAGTATTCTATCAATGGAAAGTATATTTTTGCGTATGTGTCTTCGATAAAAGGAATTAGGTACGATCCGATAATTTGGACGATATGACCGAGCCGTCGGGCTCAGATGTCCTATACCTCCCCCACCCCTACATCCCAAGAAAAATAAATAAATAAAAATTGTTAGTGACGGCCCTGCCCAAACTAACATAATATTGTGCAAAGCCTCCCTCCAGCCACACAACACTATCCCCAAGCAATCCCCCCCCCCCAACACATAAGATGTATGTGTATGTGCGCAGCCTTGAAAAACAGAATTTTTCTTTGATATCATACTTTCATTCTGAGTAGTTAGACGATGACGAATCATTGTCATTATCGGCATGTCCCGTTTATCTGAGTTGCACGTTATTAAAATAAAGAGAACATTAGAAGGTTTCTCTTGGTCAATCTTTACTCCAGAATAAGATTTTCGGGTTTAAGGTTTGACTTTGAGCATGGATACGAATATTAACAGGGGGCAAAAGATGAATGATTATTTAGTCGATGTTTGACTTTTTTCAATTTGACATTTTTTATTAACAAAACTTTAGGAGAAAAAAGGCATGGTTTCTCTTAATGTACGTGTCAGAATTCTAGGCTGAAAAGATCAGCTTATTCCATCTGTTGTGTCGAGAGATACTGGCGTTTAAAATATGGCTCTGAATGATCATATTTTTCATTGAAATATGGACAAAACATTATACGCTGTACACTACGCAGAGTAACGTAATCACAGTGTTGAATGTGCAACATGGGCTAAGTATACCCGAACAGATCTCATCGAAAAAATCGTCTGTTCAAAAAGAATATAAATTAAAGCTTTGTATAATCAAATTATTTGTCCGTCAGTCTTGCTTTCGGATAAAGATAATCAAGTTTCCGACTGTTAACAAACATTAGAGAATAATCAATCTGAATGGTTTTGATTTTTTAACACCTGGGTGTATTACAACGCTTTATTTCAAAATTTTAGTGAAAGGTTCAGTAGCCAAGTGGATTGGGGCGTTCAATACGTTCTCGATATGAGGTTGTTAAAAGCCCCAAAATCCCATTGACAGCATTGCTAACCTTTCACTCTCTGTACAACACACCAAGTTACCTATACATCCAAAAGTACATCATCTTTTTTGAACTAACAAAAACTGGAAAAAATATATAGTACAAGGTAAAATTTAAATTGAACTTTGGAATTTTCGCTTCTGCCGTCTGGTCTTGCACTGAATGAACTTGACACTTTGTTTTCATGCCACATGTTTTTGAGAGATTTTCACTCATTCTGGCATAAAATTATAGAAAAAGGTTTTTAA
The DNA here is from genome assembly GCA_031216915.1 of Pictodentalium vernedei. Taxonomy (NCBI): domain Eukaryota; kingdom Metazoa; phylum Mollusca; class Scaphopoda; order Dentaliida; family Dentaliidae; genus Pictodentalium; species Pictodentalium vernedei. The sequence goes on from CM062289.1 coordinate 400,996,581, forward strand.
TACTGTACAAACTGGATAAAAATATATTGATTGATGGATTCAAAGCCAACAGATTTTGAACCAATCGGCCGATGATTCCTATTTAATCCTGCTCACAACTTTGGGTGGCAAATGCACTAGGTCACGTGCTCAATGTTTTCGGCACTCATAAGCATTGGAAGAGATCGCTGCGAGTGGTTTCGAATCCAGGTGATACTTTGACTTGGGCGTCTGCGAAATAGAGCATTTTTTTTATTTCAGAAGATTGCCCCGTTTCCAACTTCAGGTAAATAATCGCATAAGCCTGCGTTTTCTACAAAATAGAGTTGTGACTGAACGTCGACTGAAAATATCTTGAAAAGATAGTGCCGCCACCCCTGGGAGGAGGGGGGGGGGGGAATCGCAAAATTAATGCAGCCTGTTGGTGCGTGAAAACGACCAACAAGCGAAATGGATCTCATTGCATAGACTGCCGGTATACGAAATGGCTCTCTATGTGGATTGCCATTAGCAGTCCACATGGAGACATTTCGACATACCAGCCGCCTAATCTCCATTTTTTTCGCCCAGATGCATGTAAACAGCGTTCTTCAGTTCGGTTAGATTGAGAAATCAAATTTTCTTCCATTGGGTCGAACTAGGGTCTCCTCGATGGGTCCAAGCCCCCCCCCCCCCTCCCCCCCCCCCTCCACAAGCTATATCTGAAACTGCCGTGTGTTCCATTTTAATGTCTAGCTAGCCATCTTTTTCGCAAGCGATTTCTGTTCACTTTCGAGTTCTGGCCATTATCTATGTTTTAAGGGTAGTGTCGTGATCCACAGGCAAAGTTCTTGAAAACGCGAGGTTGCTTTTGTCCCATCTATCCACCCGTGGCACTGAATTATAAGTTTTAAGGGGCACTATCCCAGACCGGGGGGGGGGGGGTGTGTCCGCCGTGCACATCCCCGTCCCGCTTCGCAACATCTTGAAAAAGACCAAATTCAAAACATCTCGTTAAAACACTCTATCTAAGAAAATTTTTGAGGGATTTAATTGAAATTTTCAGTCATCGTTCGTGAATAGTTGCTGCATCCATTGGCAGCTTTCCACTTTTGATGACTGGTTCAAATGGACGGTTATCTCCCCTTATCGACTATCAGAACCAATCAGCTAAATGCTTCGCAGATAAATGGCCAAAGTGTAGTTGAAATATTTCATCAGTCGTAACATTAGGAATCACCGGCGGAACAAGTCATGTTTTCCACCCCTCCCCCAATTGATATTCTTCGTGACGCATCTGGTTGTAACACCCTTTAGGACCGTGACCCTGCGCGTTCAAGTCGGAGGTGAAATGGCTGAAATTTTCCTTATTATTTCCATGTTTTTTTAACAGACGACGGGGTGTGTTTGCCTGAGAGAAACTCCACTCCATAGGTGTTTCAGTGGTAGTCCACAATCCACGCATTGCACGTAGTAATAACGAATTTTGTTTGCTTGTGGTTCCACGCTCGAGACTTTGCCACTGATACACTAACATTTTTCTGGAGATTATTAATTTATTCATATTTACGGTGACTTCCAACACCTATAACTATGTGGTCACCAAAACCAAATTGAAGTTTTACTGATCGTTTATACCCATAAAACCACATTATTGGGATATGCACCCCAGGCGTTGGTTGTCGGCTCAAGCAGCAAACAGACACTACTCTGAGTTCCTACCAGGATTATTTGACTGTAAATGGCCAGACAAAACTTTTTGTTGGTAGCTTGTTTTTTATAAATGGAGGATAGTGTTCGACGAAGGACAACTGCTATTTTGCATTAATGATGTGCACATGCAACATGATGTGTTTTATAAACTGTCTATGTTTTAATGTTACAGTGGTTTCCTATATTTTTTTTTATATCTGAGAGCTTTGACGAAATTCTGGTTCTAATGACAAGACAGTTTGTTACGCACATTTATTTCAAACGCATTCATTTTCTGAAAAAAAAACGAAACCCAACACTAACTCGACTATAAAACGTTTTTTCTAATGCGACCAACGGGAGAGTTTGTATAAACTTTGTTTCAGAGGGTGTATTTTTATTGTTCTCAAAGGACACTGAAGCAATCCACATTATACCCTTCGTCTACAAAATGTTCCTTATTAACCCGATAAAAGTGCACAGATAGAATAGGTCATAGAATAAAAGTTTATTTATGTGGACACGGGTTTCAGCTCACCCTGATAGATAAACTACCCTTGGCATTAATGTAATTTGTTGCTTGCAACGATGCAACCATGACAACGGCCGAATGGGGTTTACTTGCGCGAACCCATTCATTCACGCTGCAACCACTGCTTCCGTCCCACCTATAGAATGTTTGATCGAAGCCGCTATCACCCCCCCCCCCCCCCCCTAGAATACAAAAGTTACTCCCACCCGATAAAATTTGAATGTAGAAATTGATGTATGTACAAAAGACATATTTCTTGACACCCAGCTGAGTTGAAAGAAGGAATTTGTTTTTTTATTTTAATTTTCTGACAAAGACTAAAAACACTTTACAAACGTTACTATTTCACTCCATAACGGCATTATAAATACTGTAATGCAAATTGATAGCTATTCGCAAGATACACAAACTTTACAAACAATACGAGGTTTTAAATGCAAGAGAAATGTTGTCATTTAAAGTAGATCTCAAGAAGACTATCACCTCCCCTTTCGCCAGTTAGCCTCCATGAACATAGATACAAAATAAGTCTTGGTGTCAATGGTAGATTTCGAGAAGGGTATGGAAGGGTATATTGTCCCCAGTTCAGCGCATCCAGGCGCTGTTGACGAAATATTTTTATGTTTTCAAACAAAATACATCCAAATATTCAATTGCTTTTCCATGCCACCAGGTCATTTCAATCGGCCCTTTCAAGATATTGCAGTGAATCTATCCAATCGGTTATTTTCTTGCAAGAAGATCTGACAGCGATGCTTCAACTAAATAAAATACTTCAGCAATTTTTAACATCAAAATATTTTCTCAGGACGCTCTTTTCGTGGACTGTATTATTTCCGACTGCAGCTTTGCATATATATAGAAGTCGGATAACTGATAATAAATTATTCTGTTTTGTTGCACCGTATGTACAAATGGTATTAGCATTCGTAACCAACACAAATACACTGAGGCGTGCACATGGCCGACAGTGCAGCTGCTAAATTTACAATTTTTATTTCAAATTTGATACGAGCCCTTCAGTTGCCTTGTGTCCGTGAACGAGGCGGGTCTGTGAACCTGTGTTGATGGGCTGTTGATATTATGGAAAGTACACCATGCGTTGCTAATTTTGAAATTCAGTTTGGCTTTGGGCTGGTGTAAGCCGAAACCTCTGGCAGTTACACGCGGCAATAGTTGCAATTCGCCTGGTACTCGGTTCCCTACACGTTATAAGCTGTATTGTTTATAGTTTCTGAGCTGTTGTGTAGAAGTAATGGGCGGGAGAAGGGGGTGAAATCAATTCTCGCCTTAGTTGATCGACTCCTTCTCAGCATTTAGTCTGATGAAAAAAAAATATTGTGTTTCAAATAATGTAGGTCTATCGGTGTTGAGGGGACTGTTTAAAAATCGAGAAACACAAGACAAACATTGCAAAGAGGGTTTCAAACTATGCATCACGGTGGAAGTTTGTAGATTTGGTGAAGATATGCAGTAATCTCATTCGTCCTTTTCAAAGGATCAGAAATGAATATATTTGTAGTGGCGCCAAGTCCTATTTCATCTTAATGGAAATAAAATTACTCTTTAAAAAAAACCCAGGGGCGTAACCCGATCCAGAGTTTCACTAGACAAAGGCTGGGCAAGAAATTATGAAAAACCAAGTTGGGCAGTCCCCTTGCTTGCGTGTCGAAAATATACATGGTTTTGAGTACTCAGCTGGACTAAATCTCTTGCTCGCCGATAAAATATACACACATCAGAAAGTGCAATAAATTCCAGACTCACAATATCGGTAGAATCACACATCCAGGGAGAGAGAGCAAGTAATAATAAATTATTTTTATGACCATGACCTGTTGAAAGCACCCAGAAGGTCGGGCATATCCGCCCAATTGGTTTGTAATGGACAGCACTGTCATGAAATTCTAATAAATTCCCTGCCATGTAAGTATTCTATCAATGGAAAGTATATTTTTGCGTATGTGTCTTCGATAAAAGGAATTAGGTACGATCCGATAATTTGGACGATATGACCGAGCCGTCGGGCTCAGATGTCCTATACCTCCCCCACCCCTACATCCCAAGAAAAATAAATAAATAAAAATTGTTAGTGACGGCCCTGCCCAAACTAACATAATATTGTGCAAAGCCTCCCTCCAGCCACACAACACTATCCCCAAGCAATCCCCCCCCCCCAACACATAAGATGTATGTGTATGTGCGCAGCCTTGAAAAACAGAATTTTTCTTTGATATCATACTTTCATTCTGAGTAGTTAGACGATGACGAATCATTGTCATTATCGGCATGTCCCGTTTATCTGAGTTGCACGTTATTAAAATAAAGAGAACATTAGAAGGTTTCTCTTGGTCAATCTTTACTCCAGAATAAGATTTTCGGGTTTAAGGTTTGACTTTGAGCATGGATACGAATATTAACAGGGGGCAAAAGATGAATGATTATTTAGTCGATGTTTGACTTTTTTCAATTTGACATTTTTTATTAACAAAACTTTAGGAGAAAAAAGGCATGGTTTCTCTTAATGTACGTGTCAGAATTCTAGGCTGAAAAGATCAGCTTATTCCATCTGTTGTGTCGAGAGATACTGGCGTTTAAAATATGGCTCTGAATGATCATATTTTTCATTGAAATATGGACAAAACATTATACGCTGTACACTACGCAGAGTAACGTAATCACAGTGTTGAATGTGCAACATGGGCTAAGTATACCCGAACAGATCTCATCGAAAAAATCGTCTGTTCAAAAAGAATATAAATTAAAGCTTTGTATAATCAAATTATTTGTCCGTCAGTCTTGCTTTCGGATAAAGATAATCAAGTTTCCGACTGTTAACAAACATTAGAGAATAATCAATCTGAATGGTTTTGATTTTTTAACACCTGGGTGTATTACAACGCTTTATTTCAAAATTTTAGTGAAAGGTTCAGTAGCCAAGTGGATTGGGGCGTTCAATACGTTCTCGATATGAGGTTGTTAAAAGCCCCAAAATCCCATTGACAGCATTGCTAACCTTTCACTCTCTGTACAACACACCAAGTTACCTATACATCCAAAAGTACATCATCTTTTTTGAACTAACAAAAACTGGAAAAAATATATAGTACAAGGTAAAATTTAAATTGAACTTTGGAATTTTCGCTTCTGCCGTCTGGTCTTGCACTGAATGAACTTGACACTTTGTTTTCATGCCACATGTTTTTGAGAGATTTTCACTCATTCTGGCATAAAATTATAGAAAAAGGTTTTTAATACTGTACAAACTGGATAAAAATATATTGATTGATGGATTCAAAGCCAACAGATTTTGAACCAATCGGCCGATGATTCCTATTTAATCCTGCTCACAACTTTGGGTGGCAAATGCACTACGTCACGTGCTCAATGTTTTCGGCACTCATAAGCATTGGAAGAGATCGCTGCGAGTGGTTTCGAATCCAGGTGATACTTTGACTTGGGCGTCTGCGAAATAGAGCATTTTTTTTATTTCAGAAGATTGCCCCGTTTCCAACTTCAGGTAAATAATCGCATAAGCCTGCGTTTTCTACAAAATAGAGTTGTGACTGAACGTCGACTGAAAATATCTTGAAAAGATAGTGCCGCCACCCCTGGGAGGAGGGGGGGGGGGGGGGGAATCGCAAAATTAATGCAGCCTGTTGGTGCGTGAAAACGACCAACAAGCGAAATGGATCTCATTGCATAGACTGCCGGTATACGAAATGGCTCTCTATGTGGATTGCCATTAGCAGTCCACATGGAGACATTTCGACATACCAGCCGCCTAATCTCCATTTTTTTCGCCCAGATGCATGTAAACAGCGTTCTTCAGTTCGGTTAGATTGAGAAATCAAATTTTCTTCCATTGGGTCGAACTAGGGTCTCCTCGATGGGTCCAAGCCCCCCCCCCTCCCCCCCCCCCCTCCACAAGCTATATCTGAAACTGCCGTGTGTTCCATTTTAATGTCTAGCTAGCCATCTTTTTCGCAAGCGATTTCTGTTCACTTTCGAGTTCTGGCCATTATCTATGTTTTAAGGGTAGTGTCGTGATCCACAGGCAAAGTTCTTGAAAACGCGAGGTTGCTTTTGTCCCATCTATCCACCCGTGGCACTGAATTATAAGTTTTAAGGGGCACTATCCCAGACCGGGGGGGGGGGTGTGTCCGCCGTGCACATCCCCGTCCCGCTTCGCAACATCTTGAAAAAGACCAAATTCAAAACATCTCGTTAAAACACTCTATCTAAGAAAATTTTTGAGGGATTTAATTGAAATTTTCAGTCATCGTTCGTGAATAGTTGCTGCATCCATTGGCAGCTTTCCACTTTTGATGACTGGTTCAAATGGACGGTTATCTCCCCTTATCGACTATCAGAACCAATCAGCTAAATGCTTCGCAGATAAATGGCCAAAGTGTAGTTGAAATATTTCATCAGTCGTAACATTAGGAATCACCGGCGGAACAAGTCATGTTTTCCACCCCTCCCCCAATTGATATTCTTCGTGACGCATCTGGTTGTAACACCCTTTAGGACAGTGACCCTGCGCGTTCAAGTCGGAGGTGAAATGGCTGAAATTTTCCTTATTATTTCCATGTTTTTTTAACAGACGAGGGGGTGTGTTTGCCTGAGAGAAACTCCACTCCATAGGTGTTTCAGTGGTAGTCCACAATCCACGCATTGCACGTAGTAATAACGAATTTTGTTTGCTTGTGGTTCCACGCTCGAGACTTTGCCACTGATACACTAACATTTTTCTGGAGATTATTAATTTATTCATATTTACGGTGACTTCCAACACCTATAACTATGTGGTCACCAAAACCAAATTGAAGTTTTACTAATCGTTTATACCCATAAAACCACATTATTGGGATATGCACCCCAGGCGTTGGTTGTCGGCTCAAGCAGCAAACAGACACTACTCTGAGTTCCTACCAGGATTATTTGACTGTAAATGGCCAGACAAAACTTTTTGTTGGTAGCTTGTTTTTTATAAATGGAGGATAGTGTTCGACGAAGGACAACTGCTATTTTGCATTAATGATGTGCACATGTAACATGATGTGTTTTATAAACTGTCTATGTTTTAATGTTACAGTGGTTTCCTATATTTTTTTTATATCTGAGAGCTTTGACGAAATTCTGGTTCTAATGACAAGACAGTTTGTTACGCACATTTATTTCAAACGCATTCATTTTCTGAAAAAAAAAACGAAACCCAACACTAACTCGACTATAAAACGTTTTTTCTAATGCGACCAACGGGAGAGTTTGTATAAACTTTGTTTCAGAGGGTGTATTTTTATTGTTCTCAAAGGACACTGAAGCAATCCACATTATACCCTTCGTCTACAAAATGTTCCTTATTAACCCGATAAAAGTGCACAGATAGAATAGGTCATAGAATAAAAGTTTATTTATGTGGACACGGGTTTCAGCTCACCCTGATAGATAAACTACCCTTGGCATTAATGTAATTTGTTGCTTGCAACGATGCAACCATGACAACGGCCGAATGGGGTTTACTTGCGCGAACCCATTCATTCACGCTGCAACCACTGCTTCCGTCCCACCTATAGAATGTTTGACCGAAGCCGCTATCACCCCCCCCCCCCCCCCCCCCCCCAGCATACAAAAGTTACTCCCACCCGATAAAATTTGAATGTAGAAATTGATGTATGTACAAAAGACATATTTCTTGACACCCAGCTGAGTTGAAAGAAGGAATTTGTTTTTGAGGCTTTTCCCTCTGGAAAAGACTATTGTTTTTCTACGGATTATTATTATTTTTTTTTTTTTTTAGGCTTTTCCCTCTGGAAAAGGCGATTGTTTTTCTACGGATTATTATTTTTTTTTTTTTTTGTTTTTTTTTGTTTTTTTGTTTTTGTTTTTTTTCCGCACATTTTTGTCCGTACGATTCAGAAGCCATTTTCGAACCGATTTTCACACAATTTGGCACACGCATAGAAGGGCAAAAAATCTAAAAATGTACCAAAGCGGAATTTTCGATTTAACCCTTATTTCGCCAGAATTGGCAAAAAACTGCCAAAATTGTTATTTATCGGCACTTTCTCAAAACACGTCTTATAGATTTTTTTTAAGCATTCATCATTGCTAGACCTGCCCATGACACGACCTTTGATACACACTACATATTAGGCGATGCATATGGTAACCCTCCACAGGCTGCCAAACATCGAAATTTTGATGAAATGGGCCGGTTTCAGACCCCCACAGCACCCACACGATACCCGAAAGGTAAACATAACTTCCTTTATTGGAAATGGAATTCACCGAGGATCATTTTTGTAAGTAATAAGGGTGTTCAAAAAACCAAGCGTTAACCCGTTTTGGGCTGGTTAAACAGCAATACCCCCATAAAGCTCAAAAATTCATGTTTTTCGTGGATTTCTCTAAACGAGTCTTGTTAGGCTTTTCCTTCTGGAAAAGACTATTGTTTTTCTACTGATTATTTTTTTTTTTTTTTTTTTTTCCACACATTTTTGTCCGTACGATTCAGAAGCCATTTTCGAACCGATTTTCACACAATTTCCACAGGCTGCCAAACATCGAAATTTTGATGAAATGGGCCGGTTTCAGACCCCCCACAGCACCCAAACGATACCGGAGAGGTAAACATAACTTCCTTTATTGGAAGTGGAATTCACCGAGGATCATTTTTGTAAGTAATAAGGGTGTTCAGAAAACCAAGTGTTAACCCGTTTTGGGCTGGTTAAACAGCAATACCCCAAAAAAGCTCAAAACTTCATGTTTTCCGTGGATTTCTCTAAACGAGTCTTGTAGATTTTCAAGAAAAATTGATCACTCTCAGGTCTTGGTGTGACATTACAAGTTGCATGGATAAAAATATCCCGGTCAGCATTAGTTAACCCTCCCCGAGCTGCTAAACGTAAAAATTGTGATAAAATGGGCTGTTTTTAGACACCAACACCACCCAAACGATATACCACAGAGAAAGGGGCCTTCATTTATCGGACGCAAAATTGATAGAAAATATTTTTGAAAGTGGTAAGGGTATTCAAAATTTGACGTCTTAACCCATTTTGGGCTGGTTAAAGAGAGATACCCATTAAAGTCTTAAAATACCCGTTTTCTGTGGATTTCTCTAACAACATCTTGTAGGTTTTCAAGAAAAATCGGCTATTTGCAGGTCTTGGTGTGACATTACAAGTCGCGTGAACAAAATATTCCGGTCAGCATTAGTTAACCCTCCCCGGGCTGCTGAAGGTCAAAATTGCGATAAAATGGGCTGTTTTTGCACACCAACAGCACCACAAAGAAAAGTGCCTTCATTTATCGCGCGTACAATTTATACGGAAACATTTTTGTAAGTAGTAAGGGTATTCAGAAGTCGACGTCTTAACCCATTTTGGACAGGCTAAAGAGAGATATCCCTTGAAAGCTTTAAATTCCCATTTTCTGTGAATTTCCCTAACGGTAACTTGTAGGGTTTCAAGACAAATTGACTATTCATAGGTCTTTATGTGACATTACAAGTTGCATGTACAAAATACTCCGGTGAGCGTTTTTTAACCATCTACAAGCTGTAGGGCATCGTAATGTTGTTAATATGGGACTGTTTTCAGACACGCACAGCCCCTAATGTATACCTGAGAGATAAACATAATCTCCTTTGTTTGAAGTGGAATTCACAGAGGCATTTTTGTAAGTAATAAAGGTATTCAAAAAGCCAAGCGTTAACCCCTGTTGGGGAGGTTAACAGGGATACCCATCAAAAGCTTAAAAATCGTTTTCCCTGGATTTCTTTACAAACATTTTGTGGGGTTTTCAAGTGAAAATGGCCGTTGATAGGTCTTGGTGTCATATGACCAGTTGCATGGATCAATTATTCTGGTAGGCATTTGTTAACCCTTCATGGGCTGCTAAATGTAAAAAAAAATTGAGGAAATAGTCTGTTTTTGGACACCAACAACATCAAATGGAAATGCCACAGAGAAACGTAACTTCTTTTATCGGACGCAAAACTGATAGGGAAACATTGATATTGATATTAACCCATTCTACCATTAATGATGGGTTTTACCTAAACATTTTTTTATCAAACCCAAAAGGAGTCATTTGAGACTTCTATACTCACCTTTCTCATAACATAAATGAAGGAACTTTAGTGAGACAGTTAAAAACAATTCATCAGACACTGTGGGGTCATAAAAAATCATGGAATCTAATCGGGAAAAACCATGATTCTCCAGAATCATAATTTTCGAACCGATTTTCACGAAATTTTGCACACGCATAGAGGGGCACAAAATCTAAAAATGTACCGAAGCGGAATTTTCGATTTAACCCTTATTTCGTCAGAATTGGCAAAAAACTGCCAAAATTGGGGTTTATCGGCACTTTCTCGAAACACGTCTTGTAGATTTTTTTTATACATTCATCATTGCTAGGCCTGTCTGTGACACGTTCTTTGATCCACACGACATATCAGGCGATGCATATGGTAACCCTCCGCAGGCTGCCAAACATCGAAATTTTGATGAAATAGGCCAGTTTCAGGCCAACACTGCACCTAAACAATACACGAGAGATAAACATAACTTCCTTTATTGGGAGTGGAATTCACCGAGGATCATTTTTGTCAGTAATAAGGGTGTTCAAAAAACCAAGCGTTAACCCGTTTTGGGCTGGTTAAACAGCAATACCCCCATAAAGCTCAAAAATTCGTATTTTCCGTGGATTTCTCCAAACGAGTCTTGTAGATTTTCAAGACAAATTTGTCACTCCCAGGCCTTGGTGTGACAATAGAATTTGCATGGACAAAAAACTGCGGTGAGCATTTGTTAACCCTCCACGGGCTGCTAAAAGTCAAAATTGTGATAAAATGGGCTGTTTTTGAACGCCAACAGCACCCACTTGGTGTACCACCGAGAAAGGTTCCTTCTTTCATCGGACGCAACATTGATGGGGAAACATTTTTGATAGTGGTAAGTGTATTCAAAAGTCGAAGTCTTAACCCATTTTGGGCTGGTTAAAGAGAGATACCCCTTAAAAGCTTAAAATTCCCATTTTCTGTGGATTTCTCTAAAAGCAACTTGTAGGTTTTCAGGAAAAAATGACTATTCGCAGGTCCTTGTGTGACATTACAAGTTGCATGGACAAAATATTCCGGTGAGCATTTATTAACCCTCTACAGGCTGCTAAGCATCGTGACTTTGTTGAAATAGGCTGTTTTCAGACGCGCACAACACCCAATGCATACCCGAGAGATAAACATAATTTACTTTGTTGGAAGTGGAATTCACCGAGGACCAAATTTGTTAGTAATAAGGGTATTCAGAAAACCAAGCATTAACCCCTTTTGGGATGGTTAATAGCAACACCCATCAAAAGCTTAAAAAATCATGTTTTCCCTGAATTTCTTTAGAAACGTCTCGTCGGGTTTCAAGAGAAAATGGTCGTTGATAGGTCTTAGAGTCACATTACCAGTTGCATGGATAAAATATTCAGATAAGCATTTGTTAACCCTCCATGGGCTGCTAAATATCAAAATTTCGAAAAAGATAGTCTGTTTTTGGACACCAACAACATCAAATGGGAATGCTGCAGATAAACATAACTTCTTTTACCGGAGGCAAAACTGATAGGGAAAATTTTTAGTAAATAGTAAGGGTATTCAAAAATTGAGGTCTTAACCCATTTTCGCCCGGTTAAGGAGATGTACCCCTTAAAAGCTTAAAATTCTCATTTTCTGTAGATTTCTCAAAAAAATCTGGTAAGTATTCAAGAGAAATTGACCATTTGCAGGTCTTGGAGTGACATTACAAGTTGCATGAACAAAAGATTCCGGTAAGCGTTTGTTAACCCTTCAGAGGAAGCAAATTGTGAGAAAATGGGCTGTACTTGGCCACCCATTACACGCAATGTGTACCTGCGAGATGAAAATAACCACCTTCATTGGAAGTGGGATTCATCGAGGATCATTTTTGTAAGTAATGAAGGTATTCATAAAACCAAGCATTAACCCGTTTAGAGCTGGTTACAGGGTGATACCCCTCAAAAGGTTAAAAATTCATGTTATCCGAGGATTTCTTTAAAAACATCACATAGATTTTCAAGAAAAATTGTCCATTCTCAGATCTTAGTGTGAATTACAAGTTGCATGTACAAAATATTCCAGTAAGCATTTGTTAACCCTATGCTGGTTCTCAAACATCAAAATGTTGAAAAAGTGGGCTGTGTTTGCATACCCGCAGCACCCAAAGTTAAGAGGAGAAATCAACATAAGTGGAAGTAGAATTCACTGAGAATTATTTTTATAAGTAATAAGCGTATTAAAAAAAAACAACCCTTAACCCGTTTTGGGCTGGATAAACAATTATACCCGTCAACAGCTTAAAATTAATGTTCTCCCTGGATTTCTCTGAAAACATCTTGTAGATTTTTAAGTAAAAATGGCCATTCACAGTTTTTGGTGTGAAATTACAAGTTGCATGAATAAATATTTAACAAGCTGCCAGACATCAATATTTTGGATACATTTGAGATAAAACGGACCATTTTCAAATAGATACAGCACTCAGTGGGTATGTGTCAAACAAACATAACTCCTTTTGTCGGTCATTAACTTGTTGGACGACGATATTGATATTAACCCTCTCCACCGTTAATGATGGTTTTTACCTAAACAATTTTTTTTTATCAAACTGAGTCATTTGAGACTTCTATACTCACCTTTTTCATGACATCAATGAAGGAACTTCAGTGAGACAGTCAAAAGCAATTCATCATACACTGTGGGGTCATCACAAATCATGGAATCTCATTGGGAAAAGCCATGATTCTCCAGAATCATAAAGTCACGTTTTTGGGGGTTTTTTCCACACATTTTTGTCCGTACCATTCAGAAGCCATTTTCGAACCGATTTTCACACAATTTGGCACACGCATAGAGTGGCAAAAAATCTAAAAATGTACCGAAGCGGAATTTTCGATTTAACCCTTATTTCGCCAGAATTGGCAAAAAACTGCCAAAATTGGGGTTTATCGGCACTTTCTCGAAACACGTCTTTAGGATTTTTTTTAAATATTCATAATTACTAGACCTGCCTATGACACAACCTTTGATACACACGACATATTAGGCGATGCATATGATAACCCTCCACAGGCTGCCAAACATCGAAATTTTGATGAAATGGGCCGGTTTCAGACCCCCCACAGCACCCAAACGATACTCGAGAGGTAAACATAACTTCCTTTATTGGAAGTGGAATTCACCGAGGATCATTTTTGTAAGTAATAAGGGTGTTCAGAAAACCAAGTGTTAACCCGTTTTGGGCTGGGTTAAACAGGAATACCCCCAAAAAGCTCAAAACTTCATGTTTTCCGTGGATTTCTCTAAACGAGTCTTGTATATTTTCAAGAAAAATTGGTCACTCTCAGGTCTTGGTGTGACATTACAAGTTGCATGGATAAAATATTCCCGTCAGCATTAGTTAACCCTCCCCGAGCTGCTAAACGTAAAAATTGTGATAAAATGGGCTGTTTTTAGACACCAACAGCACCCAAACGATATACCACAGAGAAAGGGGCTTTCATTTATCGGACGCAAAATTGATCGGAAAATATTTTTGAAAGTGGTAAGGGTATTCAAAATTTGACGTCTTAACCCATTTTGGGCTGGTTAAAGAGAGATACCCATTAAAATCTTAAAATCCCCCGTTTTCTATGGATTTCTCTAACAACATCTTGTAGGTTTTCAAGAAAAATCGGCTATTTGCAGGTCTTGGTGTGACATTACAAGTCGCATGAACAAAATATTCCGGTCAGCATTAGTTAACCCTCCCCGGGCTGCTGAAGGTCAAAATTGCGATAAAATGGGTTGTTTTTGCACACCAACAGCACCCAAAGGGTACACCACAAAGAAAAGTGCCTTCTTTTATCGCGCATACAATTTATACGGAAACATTTTTGTAAATAGTAAGGGTATTCAAAAGTCGACGTCTTAACCCATTTTGGACAGGCTAAAGAGAGATATCCCTTGAAAGCTTTATATTCCCATTTTCTGTGAATTTCCCTAACGGTAACTTGTAGGGTTTCAAGACAAATTGACTATTCTTAGGTCTTTATGTGACATTACAAGTTGCATGGACAAAATACTCCGGTGAGCGTTTTTCAACCATCTACAAGCTGCCAAGCATCGTAATGTTGTTAACATGGGACTGTTTTCAGACACGCACAGCACCTAATGTATACATGAGAGATAAACATAATCTCCTTTGTTTGAAGTGGAATTCACAGAGGACCATTTTTGTAAGTAATAAAGGTGTTCAAAAAGCCAAGCGTTAACCCCTGTTGGGGAGGTTAACAGGGATACCCATCAAAAGCTTAAAAAATCGTTTTCCCTGGATTTCTACAAACATTTTGTGGGGTTTTCAAGAGAAAATGGCCGTTGATAGGTCTTGGTGTCATATGACCAGTTGCATGGATCAATTATTCTGGTAGGCATTTGTTAACCCTTCATGGGCTGCTAAATGTAAAAAAAATTTGAGAAAATAGTCTGTTTTTGGACACCAACAACATCAAATGGAAATGCCACAGAGAAACGTAACTTCTTTTACCGGACGCAAAACTGATAGGGAAACATTGATATTGATATTAACCCATTCTACCATTAATGATGGGTTTTACCTAAACATTTTTTTTATCAAACCCAAACCGAGTCATTTGAGACTACTATACTCACCTTTCTCATAACATCAATGAAGGAACTTTAGTGAGACAGTTAAAAACAATTCATCAGACACTGTGGGGTCAAGAAAAAAATGATGTAATCTAATCGGGAAAAGCCATGATTCTCCAGAATCATAAAGTCTAGTTATACTTTCTTTTTTGACTCAGTATATATTGATAAATATCAGCGTTTTTTTTTTACTCTTGAATATATTCTGGTAGTAGCACTCACAGGTGTATAACCCTACTCTCGAGTACTAAATTATTTAAGAACTGAAAATCCATTCTCGAGGTAGGAGTTCGCGAGAATCAAAAAAGATCGGAACAAATTTTAAGGCCTGCCAACATGGCAAAGTGAAAACTCTAAAACAAGTTGGGTTAAAAATTAAACCAATTGGGTTCACATTCACTCAACCCAGTTGGCTTGGGGTGATTTAACTAACTTCTCACAAGCAGGATTTGCATTGGCTCGACAAGTACACCATTGACGTGCAGTACGCCATAGTACATAATGCATTCTCGAGGTAGGAGTTCGTGAGAATCAAAAAGGATAGGAACAAATTTTAAGGCCTGCCAACATGGCAAAGTGAAAACTCTAAAACAAGTTGGGTTAAAAATTAAACCAATTGGGTTCACATTCACTCAACCCAGTTGGCTTGGGGTGATTTAACTAACTTCACACAAGCAGGATTTGCATTGGCTCGACAAGTACACCATCGACGTGCAGTACGCCATAGTACACAGCTCCCCCCCCCCCCCCCAACACACACACATACACACACGTAGGCAATCCCCCCCCCCCCCGCACACACACACACACACGTAGGCAATCGTGATTAAGTGGCTTGCCCAAGGACACAACGCCGTTGCTCCGAACTGAGGACCGTTCGGTTTGAAGTCACATTCTGTAACCACTGAGCATCAATATAATGTACTATGAGGTGCCTGTCATGGGTTTCAGACACTCTTTTCGGAATTCTTTTAGTCGCCCCAAGGCTTGAACAAAAATTCGAGTTTTAAAACATGTCTAAGGCCTAAAAAATAAAAAATCTGTTTCTCAGGCCCTCCCGCATGGTCTTTTTGGCTGCCTCATGCTCTCTTTTTATAACCAATTTAAACTTAAAAAAAATAAAAAATTATATGGTTTATGTCTGATATTTTACCCAAGTTAAAAAAATTGATGAATTTGTCCCTTGAGTGCAAGAAGGCTTTGCAATGCTTTAGCATTGCAAAGCCTTCTTGCACTCAAGGGATGAAATACACCACCACCCATGCTATTCAGTAGATTATGAGGCCTGAAACTTGAACCAAGAACATAAACTTTTGATGGCAAAGAAGAAATTACTGAAATAAAAAATAAAATAAAAAAACGCTCGCCCGCATGCAATTTCACAAATAATGGCCTGAGAAACAGAAGATCTACTTTGTGTGGCCTAATATTTTCCTTTATAAAAGTGCATTCTAGGTTTGGAGTTATCTCCCTTGGACAGTACAACTTATCTGATGGAATGGCTTGTGCCATCACACCAGCACTGATTGTATTGTGTACCTCAGAAAACAGTCCTTTGTCAAAATTAAGAATAAGACCATTGGGTTGTCAAAAATAATTTTCGCGCAGTGGGAGGGAAACTGGGCATTCAATTTTGTTCTAATTCGTGAGAATCGGCTTTGTCTCTCGCAAATCCTGCTGCGAGAATCAGTTTTCAGTTCCTCAGTAACTTAAAATTTGAGAGTACTAACATGTGTACTCTTGTGAGTGCAACCAGTGCATTTTCCATAGTACTTAAAAAACATACCTCACATTTATATATCCCCCAGAGTTTAACCCTTTACCCAACGTAACGGTTAAATTCGACCAGCGCTATTCTCAAAAATTGCCGATTAATTTTAATTATTTTTTCATTTTTTGTCTCAAAAACATAGGCTATGACCCCTCATTGGAACGAGCTCGTTCCAATGAAGGGTCATAACCTATCTTTTTGAGACAAAAAAGGAAAAAAAAATTAGTTATGCAAGAATTTTTTTTGCAAGTGTAGTCTGCTTTCCATGTTAGGTAAATGGTTAACACTAAAGAACGTAGTTCCAATTTCGGCGAGCTTGTCTCACATGTTCTTGTAAAACAAATGTTCCATCTTGCAGGCTTTTGGATTGCTGAAGAAAGTTACAGTACCTTGGCAATTATTTCTAGTAATAGGAAGCCAAGACTTCATTCGGAAAGAGACAGACAGGCCTTAAAATTTGTCATAATTCACGCGAATCGATTTTGACTATCACAAACACCTGTTGCACGAATCAAGTTGCAGTTTTTAAATAATTTAAACCTGAGAGTACCGTCATACCATTAAGTGCAGTAAGTACACATTTCATAAAAGAACAAACATCATATTTATACATTAACACGAGTTTAATCTTACAGGTCCTAGTTCCGATTAGGGGAAATTTGTTGACTTATATGTAGAATAAATGTTCAAAAATACAGAGTTTTGGTGGTCTTGTTGATGGAAGTTACAGTACCTTAATTGGCAGTGGTGTCTTGCGAAGTCTTGCCTGCCTGGAGAGGTGGCCAAGACTTCACTAGGCACACTGACAAGTCAAAGTCTTGCCTTATTGTGAGAGAGTATATAATGTGTAGAATCCTCCAGGCGTTTCAGAATTTGATAAGAATCAAATCAAGGTTTATTCTCGTTGCTTTCCCGACGAGCGTTATCTGTGAGAATCTTTTCCGATTTTCGCATGAATTTTAAACCCTGGAATCGAAGAAGGAACCAATAAACTGACAACTATCTGTGAACCTACATTCTAAATCTTGGACGACACAGCCAGTATACGCCTTTTTTGTCCTTTTGTCCTCCCCATACAAAATTTAGGCTTTTCTTTCCATTTTCCTGGGTTACTAATATCTGCCAAATTTCTGAACTGTTTGAAAGTTGCATCCAAAATGGCGGGAGAAAGGGAGGGTGGCTGGAAATCCATAAACGCCGACAGACACTCGAGTATTTTTGTAAGTTGGTCGAGATTGGAATTCACTCTGAATATTCTTTAGAAGTCCAAAAGACAGTGACCTAGCACTGTCGTTCACAGGAAGCAATTTCGGCGACATTTAGAAAACTGTGATGCTAATACAGCAGGAAAACTCCAACTTTAACGAGAGCTTTCCAAGAAGTTAATCAAAATGTGCGGTTTTCATGTTGACTTGGGCAGAACAATGGGGTTGAAAATTACTGGAGACGAAATGAAATACATTCTATCAGAAGAAAAACTTGAACACGATATCCCAATAGCCAAGGGCCTACATCTTGACCGACTATATATTAGGGTCCTGCGAATATTCGAGATTCGATTCGATATCGATACCATACGTATGCTTCGAGATCGATCCCGAATCAGTCTCAGGATTCGATTTTTTCGAATCTCTCGTACTAACTTCAATTTGTTACATTTCCAACAAAAATAGGATAAAACTGTCATTAGAAAATTCATTCATGTAGGCTCAATTACTATTTATTTAAGTAATTGACAATGTTTTTTTGTTAGGTAAGGTGTGAATTTGGCCCAGAACATTATCCATAGTTTTGGTTTTTGAAGGCTTAACTTGTTACTATTCACGTTCTTAAGTACGTGAATAGTAACAAGTTAGGCCTTCAAAAACTAAAAATATGGACAATAGGCCTAGCTGTTTCAGCGACGGTGCTATAGAGAATATTTAGTTATTGGTGTTTAAGGTGTTCACTCCGTCGCGTAAGGGTCATCACAGTGTTCCGTAACTTCCGTTTGATGTAATATGAAAGAACTTGTCTTTTAAGATTCGATTCGGGATTCGATTCGATGTCGATATCAGAGACACGATTCGATTCGAGATTCGATTCGAAAAGAAATTTGTGATTCGCAGATCCCTACTATATATATATTGTTGCCAGACATTCTGTATTCGAATCCTCCTGATGATGGACAAATTGATAGTAACTACCCATTTCTTTCTAATACCCCAAATCCCCCCACCCCCGGACCTTTATTCATCACCGCTCCTCTCCCACCCCATTTCTCATGCCTGTGATATTTTACGTTAAATTTACCCTGTCTGTTGACAGCTTCGGTAAAGTAACGAGAGGACACACGACCAATGGCGCGAGTTGTAATGGGTAAACTTTTCGCGCGCCAAACACTCACAGGCCACGTGCGTTGAAGCAAGGCGCGCGTGGAGGGTGGAGGAAATATCAATGCTTCATATTCACGCATACGATGATCCCAACGTCTGTGCCTTCAGTGATGTCCAGTCAGCCTTGAAGCTTTTTAAGTTGGGTGAAGCAACAATCGACAGGACTCTTTTTTTTTTCATAAACATTTCATTTGCTAAGTGCAGCGTAGTACTAGTAGTACTCACTGTTTGTGAGGGTAAGGCCTACGACTGCTAGTATGTTCACCAGCTTCACCACTCGTACAATTTACAAAGCCAACGTCTCCGAAAGAATCTTAATAACACCAACAAGCGTCATTGCTGTAGTTGTGTCGTGCTGTGTAGGCCTATCATGTTTGTTCTCCGTTAGATTGAGAGATGTAAAATAAATGAGTAGCTTCATAAGGGAAAGGTTGCTCGAGGATTGTAATAGAAACTACTGTCTTGTCCAAACAGGGCCTGAAAGTGAAACTGTGAAAGACCTTGGGGGGGGGGGGGTGAGTAATATGTAGGGGGGGGGGGGGGCTAGGGGAGATCGCTGAACTACTAGAGGGAGGCATATAGAATAGGATGCGCAGAATCATCCGGGCCACGTAGCAGCGATATGGGGCGTGCACAAGAGGACGACACCCCTATTGCTGGGGGGGGGGGGGGGGGACTCCCAGGGAAAAATTTTGCCATTCGGGACAAAAAACGCAATTCCCTTGACTCTTGTCCGATTGTGTTCATAATTTATAAGTTGTGAAAGGCAACAATAATTAGGCCTCACCGCTTGGGGAGGGGGATTGACTGAAAGTTGGGGGATAAACAATAATAATAAATGTAGTTTAAAGCCGAAAATCCTCATAGAGCCCTTGGGGTTAACACAAAAAAAAACCCAACTTTATATAGATATATCACTCTGCCCCCCTATCTCCTCCCCAACCCCCAGACTGCCCCCGCCCCCACCATGACAGTTTGAAAATTGAAACTGGCGAGCTGAAATTGGGACCAAAAGTTCTCTAGATGGGTTATATAAAAAAGATATGCCAGCTTTTGAGGAGATGGGTCTGAATATATCATTGGATGGGGTGGGGGGTGGGGGAGAGATTTGTTTAAAGTGACATCCAAGTCACTGGAGTTGAGAGGGGAAGACGAGGAAAGAGTGTGCCAAATGTGTAACATAGGTGTAATTGATACCATGCCACATTTCAATTTTACATGTCCCAAATATTTGCCTAGTAGAAAAAGAATCTTTGGGAAACTAATTTAAAAAAAATGGAAGGATAAGTGGGCGAGGAGAAGGGTCGATTTTAGAGTTAGGAAGATCAAGAAAGCAACAATGTGGGAATTATGAGACAGTTTTGGACTAAATGCTGAGAGATCAGGAGGGAGAGTGGGGAGGAATACCCTGGCATGGAACCGGCATGGCACTGGGTTAATGTAGGACTCCTCAGAGGACTGTGACAAATTTTGGTTATACAGTGGAACTCTGTTAATTGAATAACCGGGGCGCGGTGGCTCAGTTGGTAGAGGTGCAGGCTGCAATCCGAGAGGTCCTCGGTTCGAATCCCACCTGCGGCAACCGCGTTGTGTCCTTGGGCAAGACACTTCACCCCGATTGCCTACATGGGGGCACGATGACGCTGTGTACTGAGGCGTACTGCACGTCGATGGAGCGCATGTCTTCAACCAATCTAACCCTGCCTGTGCTGTGGTGCAGAGTTCAGAGTTACGATGTTGGAGAGCTGACAGCTGCTCGTCGTTGCTCGGTGGTTCTCTCCGGGTACTCCGGCTTCCTCCACCCGTAAAACTGTCACGGTCACGATTAGCCATTGTGCATAAGTATGTGACCTTAAAACACCAATAAATAAATAAATAAATAAATTGAATAGCCACTTTGGCAATGAAAATCATTCAGTTAACAGGAGTATTCAATTAACAGGGATTGTGTCACTTTCCTGTATTCTAGAGATAAACTGAGCATTTATTCTATTATATCTTGTTTGACAGAGCTCCATGAGCTCTGTCGAACAAGATATAACAGATTAAATGCCTGTACTGAATATACAGTGTCCAAATGGATCTATAAACAAAGGAAAACTGGGGAGAGTCAGGGTAATTTCTGGACAGGTTACAATAACAGAAGTTTACTCTATAACCTATATTCAATTAACAGGTCAAATTTGTACTGGAGGTATGGTAAATGGTTTTGTGTGGGAATTTATATTCAGTTAACAGGGATATACAATTAAGAGATATCCAATTAAGTGGGCTCTACTGTATTCACTTCAAGGTATTAATATTGTGACTGAAAAAAATGTTCTACAATAAGCTACATAGTGGAAAAATTGGCACACACATCTTGTCATTTTTCAAAATGTTGCATTCAATTCTTGTGTGCTTTGTTTTCCAAAATCAAAATGTATTGAAATGTGACACAGAATGAGTCATGAATTATTGCGAATCGATGCAACATTGACAGATGATAATAGATTTTTATTAAAGTCAGTCCCCATCATGTCTGGCATTCCAAAAAATCAGGAGGTGCAAAAAATGATCTCAATTTTTTTAGGCATGCAGTGGGCATGCAGCACCTCTGCACTCCTAAAGAATTCCAGGTCTGAAATGAATTACATTTACATTAGTAGAGTAAAGATGAAGAATAGAGGACTCAGAAATTTATTTTAAAAATAACTGGTCTGAAATTTTTTTTTTTTATTCACGATTCTCCCTCTTATTTTTAATAAATTTAGTGAAGAAAAATTTGATTTAACCCTCTTGTCATTTTTATAAGCCCATTTTCAGGGCTGTATGACAATGGTACACACTTTCTTTCTGTCTGTGTTCTGCTTGTTTTAAAAAGAGCCACCTGCTGCGAGAAAAGAAATATAAAACTTGGGAGAAATTATTACGGTCAGTATAGTAAGGGTTAGCAGCCCACTGCTAACTCTTACCCTTACTATACTGACCCCAAACCATTATGGATGTCTCCCATTTTAGTCCACATCAAGATTTTGTTTCAGTATTTTAACTGGTTGAGGGCTAGATTATTTTTGGTGGTCTGAATTTGTTATTTTAAATTTGTTTTATTACAAATTCTTGGAGAATGCTGCTAAGCACTCTTCAAAAATTTGTAATAGAACAAATTTATATAAACAAAATATTACTTGTGTTTGACTGAGTATGAAACACAAGAAAGGAAAAGGTTGGATTTTGCCCTGGGACCCTCATTTTTTTAAAGCCCTGATAGTGGCTTTTAACACTCAACCAGTTAAGTTTACTGCACACAAAGGGTTAAAATAACTAATAAATATGATGTTGTTGGACCTCAAACAGTTATTATTTGTTGAGAACATGATGGGATGAAATTAAACACAGAAACATAGAGGAGACCAGGAATTTTAAAAATAAATTGCAGAGTCCCCTATTCTTCAGATCTTCAGATTTACCTACCATTAGTAGCCAAGCCAGAAAATAAGCAGACTGTCATCTGCAAAATGAGGTCCCCAGAGGGTGAATTTAGTGATGCTACCCTTCACAGCAGGGTAGCATCACTAAATTTACCCTCTGTGAACTTCAATCTGAATCAGGGTCTCAAAACTAAACAGAAGGAGATACCCAGAGAATAAATTGGCCCACTGTATGGGATAGCATCATCAAATTTACCCTCTGGGAACCTCATTTTGCAAATGTCAGACTGCTTTTTTTCAGGCCTGTTAGTAGCTGTTGGGTGGGAGGGGGGGGGGAGGAAAGGGAAGTGGATTTATCATTACATTGTCTCATGATAAGCAGCCTGGTGTGCACCCCTTCTACATGACCCCAGAGTATTCAAACATTGAGCCCTTCAGACAGCAACCAGTAAATATCTGAATATTTATATATGTTGGATGATTTAATAATTATTAGAAGTCACTTTTAGAGTGAAAATTCACCCATATAATTCAACTCAAGAGTGCAGGAAATAAACAGCTGCAGACAACATTGAACAGTTCACACTGACAGGTGATTCTATTCCATGAGTTGATTAGCATTTTGCTACAGGCTCTCAATAATGTGGTTTCAGTTAAAACAGCAGGGATAGAATTTCACAAGCATCAAAGAATCTGATTCTCGCAAATTTCTGAACAATAGCCATAGAATAGGAATTATGTCATTTTGATTCTCTCAACTCTTTGTATACAGTAATCTAGACAAAGTATAGGGACAATTTTTAGGAAAAATAGTCATCCATAACAGCCCCCCACACACACACATTGGCTAATGTTAAAATTTCAAGCAGCAATTTTTTCCTAAAACACCATGGCTGATCCAAGCCTTTTCTGCTTGTTTCTACATCTCTATCTATCTCATTAACTCTATTTCTCTGTCCCTCCTGATGCACCTCTCTCACTGTCTCAATCTCTCTCTCTCTCTTAAGAGAGAGAGAGAGAAAGAGAGAGAGAGTAATAATTCCAAACAAATCAAAGTTCTACCCCTTGTAAACAAGAAAAGAAGAAATATGAACTACAAACTCATGAACGAGAGAGAGAGAGAGAATCAGACAAAGGTAGTTCAAATCGACCACAGTGACAGAGAGAGGGTTAAAAAATTGAATCTCGTTTGACGGAGCTCTATCAAACAAGTCAAAATTGGCTAAATTTCCAGTTAATATCTGGAAAATTTGCTGTTTGAAATGGCAATATTTCAGCATCACTCTGAGTGGAGGATGGGTTAATGTCAGGCCATAAAATCTGACCTGATTCACGAGAATCGCTTTTGATTTTGCAAAGAAAGTCCTACTGCGAGAATCAAGTTTCAGTTTTTAAATAAGAACTCTTATACCCTTGTGAGTGTTAATAGTTTCTTTCCATATTTAAAATGTCAAGTATGAGCTATTGGGGTGGGTTGTGATCTGTTGTCCATCCATATGTCAGTCTGTACATTCATCTGTACATCTGTCTGTCCACAATTCCTTTAGCACACCTACAGGCCAGTGCTCTTACCTGATCAATTCCAAATTTCATATGTGGCTATGTCTAGATGGAAGCTATCAATTTTTTTCGAATTTTGTTGAAAAACATGGCCGCCAGTGGCCATCTTGGATTTGGATATATAAATTGTCCAACAATTCCTTTAATACACCTTACAGGTCACAGCTCTCACCTGATCTGTCCCAAATTTTATATGTAGCTTTCGGGCAATGTCTAGATGGGAGTTAACAATTTTTTACCGAATTTTATTAAAAAACATGGCCATCAGTGGCCACCACATTTGGCATATAAATTGTCAACAATTCCATTAGCACACCCTACAGGCTGCATCTCTCACCCAATCTTTTTCAAATTTCATATGTAGCTTTGGAGGGATGTCTAGATGGGAGCTATTGAATTTTTCTGAAATTTTGTTGCAACACTTGCTTGCCAGTAGCCATCTTGGATTCGGATATAAATTGTCCAACAATTCTTTTAGCATACCATTCAGGCCTTGGCTCTCACCCAATCAGTCCCAAATTTCATATGTAGCTTTGGAGCAATGTCTAGATGGGGCTATCAATTTTTTCCAAATTTCATTAAAAAACATGGTCACCAGAGGCCATCACAGGTTTGGTCTTCAGAAACAGTATCCCATAGATTTGTAATGAAATGTTCACTTACATGTAGAAATTTCAGCAGTCTCTAATAAAATAATAAAGTGCTCAGCAAAATTCAAATGGAGTTAAAATTCAATAGGTATTGGTGCCACAGGTAGGTTTTAAAATAATCCAGTAGAATCCTGGCTTTTCGCAAAATTAATCCACAGCTACGTCACTTTTCCTTTTGTTCTGTTGATGTTTTATCGTACAAATATATCGGCATAATGTACTGTAAAAGGTGACAAGCCCAGCTATTTGTATCGTTTCAGATATTTGGACGGTACAAATATCTGGACAAAAGACCATTGTTTGTTGAGTTAAGTGAGATTGAATAACACAGAAAGACATTGTCGCGAGTGTTGCAAACATTGAAGAGAGGAAACTCTTCCAGTCCTGTTTATATCGCTTTATCGTTAATTTTCACACATTCAGAAAATATTTGATTCGCTCGGTTATGGGAGTGTGCGTGTGGTGGGGGGGGGGGGGGGGGAGTGATTGTTTACAACAGGTGTGTAAGAAGCATTGTGCACTCGGAGGAACGGCCATAGAAGGGAACTAGCACACTGATATTTGTTATCGGTGGCCTACGAACCTCCACGTCTGACATGGTGCCCAAAGCTATTTTTAGAACTAAAACATTCTACTCTGAGAAAGAAAACGCATTGTTTGCTACTTTTCTAACCAATTCACCAAACAGGTGAAGATTGTTTCGTCCCGGTGAAGAAACATGTTAACTCTTTACCCAACTTAACTCCACACAGCGCTATATCCATTACATCTTCATTAAACTGTTATTATGTTTTGAATTGTTTTCTTAAAAATATAGATTATGGTCCATCATTCGAACGACCTTATTGAGCTCGTTCCAATGAGGGGCAAAAAGTTATGTTTTTAAGACAAAATTTGAGAATTTGTTTAAACATCTTCTAACCGCGTTGGGTAAAGGGTTAATTATTTTGTGAATTGTTTGCACTTTTTAGATAAATCATACGAGGTATCTTTGATCATACTTTAGGAGTAAACAGCATGTGTACCCCATTTCTTCCACTACCCAAGAGCATTGTAAGCCCGCCCCCTCCCACCCCTTCCACTCACAACCCTTAAATATTATTTTGGCATGGTATCTCTCTCTCTCTCTTTAATCTTTTAAATCTGGCAATCGTTGAACTTGTATTTGCGAAAGTGTTAAATCGTCTATTTCATCGGTATGCCAAAGTGTTTTGTTTTCAGCATCTTCTACTGCCTGACTCAATAAAAAATCTTCACCGTCATCACCATTCCACATGATTCCACTCTTCAGATATCGAATATTTGTTAAAAATATGGGTTTAGAAATAGATACTTTAAAATTTGTGTGTACACAGTCGTTAACTCGTGAATATTATTAAATTTGCAATTGGGATATCACATTGCTCACACAATCACTCGCACGGATGACGATGTGATGCGTGTTCAGTTTATATCAATCGTACTGTCACACTTACACTTAACATATCTATTGTATATTCAGTGAACGTTTCAGATAAGTAACAATGAGATATATCCATTTAATTTTGGGGGGCGTTAAGTAATTGTAAAACGCATTTTGACCATATTTTCACTTAAAATAAATTAAGCCAATTTTTTTTTGTTGACATTCCTTAATAGGAAAGGGCTGTGGATTAAAATAGATATACCACACTTTTTGTGATGTATGGCGAGATAATTGTACAGTTTGCAGGAGTCCTGTGCTATTGGACTCGGCCTACGGCCTCGTCCAATACCACAGGACACCTGCAAACTGTACAATTATCTCGCGATATATCACAAAAAGTGTGGTATATCTATTACATATATTCTGTTTCACAGCTTGTATAAATTCTCTTTTACAAAAAATAAATTCCCTTCGAGACAAATAATCTCCGATGTAAACAACTGCTCTGTTATGTCTATCTAAAAGTCTGTCTGAAAAGAGTTTTTTGAATTCTGTTGACAAACATATTTACAGTTAAAACTAGAAGTCCTGTCAGGAAATGCGCACAAATAGCACGTCGATCTACGCGTTAATTTACGCGTTATGACCATAGTAAGGCTATCAAATTCTGTACATGTGGACTGTGCACAAGCAATGTTTCAGCCAATGGACCTCCGGGTGAACCGGAGGTCCATTGGCAGAAACATTGCCTGTGTTTGTTATGAGTAACCGGGAGAACCTGCCATGCTTTTGGATGCCATTTGATATGGCAATTGCGCGCAATTCTTGCGCGCAATGAAGCATAGATAACTGCACAGTTCGCGACAGGACTTCTAGTTTTAACTGTATACTTCTCAGATAGAATGTCCTAGAAGATGAAGTTTCTCCAATATTCTATTTTCCATCAATTTTTGATTGGTTGATTAAAATCACCTCAATAAGATTCTAGATCATTCTATCTAAATTGATGTAAACAAGGATGACCTACTTAAACAATTAAACAATCAACAGCTATATGTACAGTGATCTAAAATTAGATTCTGTGTAACAAAGTTGTAAACATGGAGATACATTCAAAGGTCACTAAGTGCAAATGAGTCACATCAGCAAGAATCTGCTTTATTGTAAAAACCAAACATGCCTTCGGAAAAATATCAGTTGTGTTGAATTACCCACTAAGGACTGGACATATCAATCTTGATATAATTTAGGGTGGGAGGGGGTGGGGGGGGGCTATAACACTAGACACCACTGCTAAGACAGAGTGGTGTCCTATTTCGAGGCAGAAAAGATGGAGAATGTTCAAAGCCTTTGAGGATAATTTCAGAATCTGACAAGAATCAAATGAATGAATTTATTTATTTATTGGACTTTAACAACACTTTCGGCAGCCAGGGTCACCTTGTGTCAAACAGTTTTATGGATATAAGAAGGCTGAGTACCCAGAGAGAGAGAGAGTCCCACCAAGCAATGGTGAGCAACCGTCAGACTCCCTAACATACTTACTCCACACAAGCAGAGTTAGCATTGGTTGAAGGCAGGTGCACCGTCGACGTGCAGTACACCTAAGTACACAGTTAAGTACGCTGGGGAGTGTGACAGTCTGACATTTGCTCGCCATTGCTTGATGGTTCCAGGTGCTCCGGCTTCCTCCAAAGTGTCATTAAACCCAAATAAATAAATAGTGTGTGTCAGTGTGTTCTCAGTTCATTTTGAAGGTGATATTTTTATATTTTTGTGAGTTTTATTTTCATCCAAGAAATTCCCAATTGGAGCCTTCATGGTGCGAAGTTCCCAAATGCATGGGCCCCAGACCCTTTCCCAAAGAGGGCAGAAGAATCCTTGTATTATAAAGTACACAGATGTTCATGCAGGTGATTCACTAAGGTTCAGGGTTGTGATTTTTGTATTCCCAGAAATTTTCTATGTTGATTGTAAGGTCCGATTAAGTGCCCCCTTTTCTAATGCACTTTACATTTCCTAGTAATCTTCTTTTTCTGTTCAGAAGGCACTGATTTCCAGATCCTCAACATTAAAACATTAACTCTAAACCCTTACCTAACACAGTATTTTTAAAAAATAAATTAAATTTCACATTTTTCAGAAACAAATTTTACAATTTTTCGATAAAACAATACAAATATGGATATCATTAGAACCAGCTCGAGTCGAGCTGGTTCTAATGATATCCATATTTGTATGCTTTTATTGAGTAAATTCCAAGGTATTTTAGGCTGTGGTAGGCTTATTCTGGGTAATTTTTTGGCCGTTTTTGGCTGCTATTAACTCTTAAAACTTTACTCAATGCAGATGATATCAAAATTTGCTATTTATGAGCTTGTTCCATTGAGGGGTCACATGATATGGTTTTGTTGAAATCTTTTGAACAATTAATTCTTTTTCAAATCCCCAATTTTCAAATTGTATGGGCAGATACGGCCGGTTTGTTAGGACACAGGTTTAAAAGGGTCTGAACAATCGTCTACACCATGATCTGTAGGTCTGATGTGGTGGGGTGGAAGTAGAATGGGAGTCTTCAAAAAAATACCCAACACAATGGCCCAATGCAGGCCTTTAAATTCATTTATTTTGGGAATATTTATCCCCAATTAGGACATATTAAAACCAGAAATAACAGCCTTATGCTGTTATGTTTTATTGCCGTGCCTTTCTTTGTATTTCTATGGTCATATTATGATGGAGTTCAAGTTAGTCTCAAATGTATTAGAGGCACAGAAAATTTGTATATTTTTCTTAGTGTATTCTCTAATTTGGAGACACCTGTAAACGGTGTGAAATTGGGGTAATCTAAAGCCCTGCAAATTCTGCAATGCAAGTTTCACATAACAATAACATCAGGCCTTAGATTCTCAAATCTCTAGGGGTATTACAGATCGTACCCCACAGCAAGGTGAGGGTTGCTAAATTAGGAAAGTTTGAAGAGGAGGGCTTAGCGCCTATATACTTTTTGTCGACACTTTCAAAGACAATTCATAGACCTGCTCCAGCAACAATAACTAGACAAAGATTCTGCTTAAACATCACATAACCGCTGACAATGGTTTAAATTTGGGTGTTTTCCCTTTCTGCCCCCAATGACTTCGGAAAGTTTATATTCTTTCCAAGCTGTTCAAGTGGTTTGTCCAAGGTAGCTGTAGGACATTGAAAGTTCTTGAAGGTTCTTGAATTCAGAAATTTATTTTCAAGGCCTTGAAAGTTCTTCAAAATGGGCATGAAATTCCAAAGGCCCTTGAAAGTGCATGTACTTGTAAATGTTTGCAGTTAGCCAGTACTCCAAAATCAAAAGTCTGCTTATTTATATAGGTCTTATAGAGATGAAGTCGCAAAGGGAGAGAATATATAGCATTACCAGAAAAACCTTTTTTGACCTACATGTATAACTCTCTTCATATTTTTTTTGGGGGTGGGGAGGTGGGGACTCCGTAATCAAATTGCAAACAAACCATTTTTTGGGGTGGGGAGGCTTGGAGGGGTCCAGCCAACAACAATAATTAATGCTTATGATTTTCAAAATTACAGGAATTGTCATTTTCAAAATTACAGGAAAAACATGATTGTGTGCCTTTCAGTTCATCCAAGGAGAGCCATTGAGTGACATTTTCAAGACTGTTGGTTTTTATCTATGTATATGAATGTTTAGATGTAGTTCCTGTGATATAGATTTGAAATTCTGATATAAAAGAGACACTCACACTCTACAATCAATTGCCAAAGACCATTGGGCTTTTACGTATCAAAGACAGAAATCATGCAGAACTTTAGGCAAAATTATGTCTGAATTGTGAAATCTTAGGAAAGTCTGGACTGTTGTACTAAGTAACCAGATGTGAAATATTATATATCAGGTAAGAATTTTGAACTTTAATTTTTTCAGCTTTGACAGTTCAATAATGCAAAATTTTTTTGTCTTTTATTACCTTGATCTTTGATTTGTGTATTTGATGCTACAGGTGAAAAGGTTAACCCTTTACCCAACGCAGACGATATCAAAATTTATTATTTTAAATATCATTTTTTCAAATTTTTCCAAAAATTTCAACAAAACCATATCATGTGACCTCTCGTTGGAACGAGCTCGATGAGCTCGTTCCAATGAGGGGTCACATGATATGGTTTTGGTGAAATTTTTGGAAAAATAATATTTTTTCAACCGCTGAATTTGCATATTACGCGGATGGATGCGGCCGATTCGTTGGGTAAAGGGTTAAGGGGTTTTCTTGATTGATTAATCACGTGGATGTTTTACAGCATGAACCCTTTACCCAACATAACAAACAAAACCAACTAGGCCTATATACAAAAATCTCCATTCAAATTTATTATGTTTTCAATTTTTGTCTCAAAAACATAGCTTATGAGCTTTATTGGAATGAGCCCATTCCAATTAGGTGTCATAAGCTATGTTTTTGAGACAAGAATTGAAATTTTTTAGTAATTCATGAATTTATTTTGCAAGTATCGTCTGCTACCCTCAGTGGGTAAAGGGTTAAGAATGACCATTTCCAGCCACTGATACAGTATGATGATCATGCAAGTAAACGAGCATGTCAGCAAGTAACTTGCATGCTTTACTCTGACTCAAAACATTGATGGGAGTCAGTGTGACAATGTCTACCTGTTTTGGAACAAGTTTGTTCCTTTGTTAACCCATATAATACAGTAGATCAAAAGTAATGGTTAATTGATCAATTACTTTTTGGATCGATCAAGATGTTGATCATTGATTAATCGATTAATCGGTTTACTGTTTCAGCTTTATTCGATTCTTTGAAAATGAGTCGGGTGAGATGCAAGCATACATATATGTACTTTCATCTGTCACAGGGATTCCTTTGGGCATCTACAGGGACCGTTTATGGGACCCATTCACAATGACATTTGGACATGATTTTTCCCAATTCTTAACCCTAAATTTCCCAGCCCCTATTCACATGCAAACAAAAATTTAATGCACATCTGGTTGTCCTGAACTGAAAGGTCATAAGGCCTCAGAAAACAATTGGTTTTCTGAGGCCTTATGACCACCCTGTTCAGGGCACCAGTTGTAGATTAATTTAAATTGCTTGCCGGATGAAGTCTCTTAATTCAAAGGCAAATGACAAGTTCTTTTTAACCCTTTACCTAACGTAATGGCCAAAACTGGCAAGCGCTATTCTAAAAAATCGCCAATTAATTTTCATTATTTTTTCATTTTTTGTCTCTAAAACATAGGTTATGACCCCCCATTGGAACGAGCTCGGTGAGCTCGTTCCAATGAGGGTTCATAACCTATGTTTTTGAGACTAAAAATGAAAAAAATAGTTATTCAAGAATTTTTTTTGCAAGGGTCGTCTGCTTTTCATGTTAGGTGAAGGGTTAATAGTATAAGAACAGTTTCATAGAGACTACAGAGACTGTGTGAACATGATTCCATGTGACTGTTTGTTATAAAACTTACTTGTAGCATACATGTAGCTGCTAGGTATCAGTCTCAATGTTCTCTGCTCAATTCGAATGTAACATTTCTTAGTCTTTTTCCCTCCAAAACAAATTTTCAGTTGGAACCCCCATGAGGCCATGACACAAATTTTCCCAATTGTATGGGCTCCGGACCCTTTCCCAAAGAGGACAAAAGAGTACCCATGTCACATAATAGTGATGACTGAATAATGGCGATGGCCAACCTTCTTTTCAAAATTAATAATAGTGACATCACTGTAGTTCGGCAGGTGCAAGTACAATGAAAGTTGGCTGATGTAATCGGAAATCATTAGCAATATCTTCAAAGAATTATAATCTATAGTCAGTATCCACTAATACAAAAAGTGACCATTGCATATGCTTTTTAACCCTTTGCCTAACATGAAAAGCAGACGACACCTGCCAAAAAATTCTTGAATAACTAATTTTTTTCATTTTTTGTCTAAAAAACATAGGTTATGACCCCTCATTGGAATGAGCTCGATGAGCTCATTCCAGTGGGGGTCATAACCTATGTTTTGAGACAAAAAATGAAAAAAATGATGAAAATTAATTGGCGATTTTTGTAAATAGCGCTGGACGGTTTTGGTTGTTACGTTGGGTAAAGGGTTAACATAACCCAGTCGGCTCACTGAATGCTTCTTTTAAAACCTAACAACTCGACCAATAATAATAATACGTGGAAGCTCAATAAAAGTGCATGTGCACTAATTTGCCTGACGAACTTGACCAAAGTGTTCTAATTAGCATTAATTTTTTTTGACCTCCACCCATGGGGAAAATGCCCTGTTAACCTTTTACCTAACATGAAAAGCAGACGACAGTTGCAAACAAAATTATTGAATAATTAACTTTTTGCATCAAAAACATAGCTTGTGACCCCGCATTGGAACAAGCTCAACCAGCTATGTTTTTGAGGCCAAAATGAAAAAAATAATGAAAATTAAATGGCAATTTTTGAGAATAGCGCTGGCCAGTTTGGGCCGTTACATTGGGTAAAGGGTTAATAGTAGTGTTGAAACAACTCTGGGATTCTGGAGTCAATTAGTTGAGTCAAAGTCGACTTGTCAGCACCACACTTTCTGCTGCCAAAATTTACATAGCAATACCTCTGCAGTTGAATATTTCTTTTCATTTGTGCACTTTACTGATGCCTGTTTATGGGTGACAAACATAGTCATGATGGGCTGTATTTGGATTATATTTTAGTGGTAAGTTGTTAACAATATGTCCATTCCATCAGACACTCAAGTATAAGAGTAATGATTCAATTCAAGGTACAATCGACTGGAGATGTGGAGCGCTATCCTGATGAATGATGAACCAAATGCTTTCGATATTCTGATGGTGGATAGCCGCTTACCCAGCACATAGTATAATGCCAAGTTACTAATCACGTGACTTCACAAATCAGTGTTCTTAAAACCACCTGGCTTAGATACAAACAAAGTCCTCTGAAATAGCAATTTATTTGGCATACTAGTACAGTAGATTCCTCGTAATTAAATATCCATTTTGCCAGTGAAAATTATTCAATTAACAGGAGTATAGAATTAACAGGGTTTTGGTAAGTTTCCTGTGTTCTGGAGGTAAACTGAGCATTTATTCTATTATATCTTGTTTGACAGAGCTCATAGAGCTCTGTCAAACAAGATATAATAGAATAAATGCCTGTATTGGATGTAGTGAGGCCAAAAAGGTTGATAAATAAGGGGAATTTGGAGCGTATCACAGAAATTTTTTCGACATATTACAAAAATTTATATACAAT
This sequence comes from Pictodentalium vernedei, assembly GCA_031216915.1. NCBI lineage: Eukaryota > Metazoa > Mollusca > Scaphopoda > Dentaliida > Dentaliidae > Pictodentalium > Pictodentalium vernedei. Next base: position 401,029,952 of record CM062289.1, read on the forward strand.
TAACAGGAGTTTACTCTACGACCCATATGCAATTAACAGATCAAATTTGTACTGAAGGTATGGTAAATGGTTTTGTGTTTGAAAATTATATTCGATTAACAGGGATATACAATTAAGACATATCCAATTAAGTGGGCTCCACTGTACAATAAAAATGTAGACATAAGTTGTGTCCGACTTAGTCTGACTAAAGCCATACTCTTTTATCAAAACTATACAATAGTTTTAATAAAAGAGTATGACTGCATGGAGACAAGTTCAACTAGCTATGCTGTTAACAGTATTAACTATTAAGGCATGAGCAGTTCACCCACTGCCAAACAAGCCGAAGCAACAGAGTTAACTTTCTCGTCTACTTTGATCTCAAAGTCTGTGTCAGTTATCTCATTATTAGTGTTGTTGATTTCACTCTCCGAACAGATCATCTGACAATCATTTTAACTCTTCCTCAATAGACCTTGTATAGGAATTTTATTATGCTGTAGTGTCTTTATAGGATACACTGCATGTTCTGTCTAGCTGGCATGGAAATTAGGCAAAATCATCAAGAAACTTAATGAGGTGATTTAACCCTTTATCTAACATGAAAAGCAGACGACACTTGCAAAAAAAATTCTTGAATAACTCATTTTTTGTCTCAAAAACATTGGTTATGACCCCCTCATTGGAACGAGCTTGACAAGCTCGTTCCAAAGAGGGGTCATAACCAATGTTTTTGAGACAAAAATGAAAATAAAATAAAAATTAATTGGCGCTTTTGAGAATAACGCTGGCCGGTTTTGGCCATTACATTGGGTAAAGGGTTAATTCAGCCAATCAGGAATTAGTGGAACAAAAGAACATTGGACAAATTTTTCTTTCATGGACTTTCCATTTGATGACTTTATAATGGAACATCACTCATTTTATCTCAGTCATTTGTCTGATGGTTTCATCTTAGATACACAGCAGTAAGAAGTGACTATTGTCTATACATTCAGCATTCATTGAACACTGGAGATTATTACAGGACAGAGCATTATTTTAGATAGCAGCTGAGATTATTTTTTCTAAATAATATTATTTTCAATACCTGTGTGTCATTTTGTATCGGAAAAGTGTTTCCAGAATTTGAAGCCCATTTATTCTTCTTTTTAAATTTTGGTGAGTGCTTCATTGGAATTTATTGGATACCGCTGGAATTTTGAGTGAACATTTCGTTACAATTTATTGGAAACTGTTTCTACAGATACATTCTTGGACATTACAATACTTTCTTCATCATACCTATTACTGGATTCTATTGAACTGTATTTTCTGTAATTTCTGTATTTCTGTTTTATTTTTCTGTAAACTAGGCACCAGTGAATTGCCAATTTTGATCGAATCAAGTAAAATTAGTGAAAACGAATCGAATCGTTTGAAACTATTTATTGGTGCAGGTTTTTTTTTCTAAAATAATATCCCCGGCAGCAATAAACATTTTCATACGAACCTGACTGATAGCACTGATACCTTACTTTTATCAAATGTTTTCTTGAAAAAAAATTCATTTTAAATCGGAATGATTCCATTTTGGTGGTGAAGCCATTTGTTTTAAATAAAAACGTGGATTTTCTAAAAGGAAACAATAATTCAACGCCGAATGGAGTCAATCCACTTTCAAATCAAAGCCTGCGCTACTTCTGTTTATATAATAATCTGGGGTATTCTTTTAGAAACCCATTGATTTTGACGATGTATCCAATAACTGCGATCGAACAGAACAATACTCAATATAAAATAATGTGATCGTGTTATGGAACAAATCATTTAGAGAAGTTGAACAGCCGAATAACTTTTCAAAGTTCGAAACATAAAATTTTCATAAATGGTCACTGGTCATAATGCACAATAAGTTGAAACGAACGGATGTAGAACTAACAATGTTTGTAGCAATGTAGCTACAAAATTTGAATATTTTTGAATATACATTGGCCGTAAGTTTGTGACAGTTCGGAGTAGAAATTTAACTGGCTTGTAGTGCTAACAGTGTTTGTAGGGATGACGATGTAGCTACAAACACTGTTACCGTCACAAGCTACAGCTACATCACTACAAACACTGTTACTGCTACAAGTCAGTTACATCTCTATAAACACTGTTACTGCTACAAGTCAGTTACATCGCTATAAACACTGTTACCGCTACAAGTAAGTTTGTGACAGTTCGGAGTAGAAATTTAACTGACTTGTAGTGCTAACAGTGTTTGTAGCGATGACGATGTAGCTACAAACACTGTTACCGTCACAAGCTACAGCTACATCACTTCAAACACTGTTACTGCAACAAGTCAGTTACATCTCTATAAACACTGTTACTGCTACAAGTCAGTTACATCGCTATAAACACTGTCACCGCTACAAGTCAGTTACATTTCTGCTGTAGCTACATGGCTACAAACACTGTTATTGCTACAAGTCAGTTACATTACTACAAACCCTGTTACCGCTAGAAGTCAGTTACATTTCTGCTGTAGCTACATCGCTACAAACACTGTTACTGCTACAACTCATTTACATCACTACAGACACTGTTACCGCTACAAGTCAGTTACATTTCTACTCCGAACTGTCACAAACTTCTGGCCAAAGCATATTCGAAAATATTTGAAATCTCCAATTTCAAATCGAATCGAATATTGACTTTTGAATCGAATTTCGAATCAAACTTTCGCCGGAGCCTGCTGTAAACCTTACAGTGTCAAATATTTTATACCATATTCCTTTTATAGTTTTTTTGTTTTTTAAACTTCAGTATCGTTAAATCAGAGTTATTGTTGTTGGATGTCAGATTTCTTTCTGTTACTAGAATTATTATTATACATTGTGACAGTAGCTTGCTAACAAGTTAAGATGTAAACTCTTTATTTCCAGGCCAGAGCACAACTTAACCCTTTACCCAATACGATATCAAAATTTATTATTTTAAATATCATTTTTTCAAATTTTTCAAAAAATTTCAACAAAACCATATCATGTGACCACTCATTGGAACGAGCTCGACGAGCTCGTTCCAACGAGGGGTCACATGATATGGTTTTGTTGAAATATTTTGAAAAATAATATTTTTTCAACTGCTGAATTTGCATATTACGCGGGCGGATGCGGCCGATTCATTGGGTAAAGGGTTAATATACATCGCCTTTTTCATCTTTTACCTGTATATAAACAGTCGAGGGGGCGCGGTGGCTCAGTAGTGGTGCAGGCTGCAAGCTGAGAGGTCCTCGGTTCGAATCCTACCTGCGGCAACCGCGTTGTGTCCTTGGGCAAGTCACTTCACCCTCATTGCCCATGTGGGGGCACGGTGGCACTGTGCACTAAGGTGTACTGCATGACGTTGGTGCTCCTGTCTTCAACCAATGCTAACCCTGCTTGTGTAGAGTTAGTATGTTGGGGAGCAGACAGTTGCTTGCCGTTGCTCGGTGGTTCTCTCTGGGTACTCTGGCTTCCTCCACCCGTAAAACTGCCATGGTCATGATTAGCCATTGTGCAGAAATATGTGACCTTAAAACACCAATAAATAAATATAAACAGTCCAAGAGCAGGCATCAGAAATGTTCATGTTCCATGATTGACAATCCCATGTGTCAGGTATCTTTTTTATAAACATTTTGGGCTGAATTTGATGTGTTTGGTTGCCATACCAATTGCCAAAGTTAAAATAAAGTTTGTAAGGGCAATAGATCGAAATTTACCTGGTGTTTTTACTTTCAGCATTATCTGGCATTTTTGAATTTCAAATTTCAAAAGTATTGAATTTTAATTACCTACAAATTGGTCTTCCTCTCCATCAGACAATGAATGAAGTTGTGTTGATTTATTCATTTATGTACTTAACTACCTACACGGAATTCAAATTATTGACCTGCATGTGTTAAACAACTTGCCATTTCAATATAAGCCTAAGTATGTTCATATATTTACCAGCATACAAGCTGCTGTCGAGAAAGAATATTGATTTTTCTTGACAAAGTATCAATTGAAACCGAGAAGTTTTGTGGAACACCATCTGTTACAAATTATTACTCAATCTATAGGTAAACCATCACTAGGCATATATATTTTAGATTGGATGGGACTTCCTAGCCTACAGGTAATATTGTCGAATTTAAATATTTTCTCTCAATTTTTTAACCCTTAGGGCCTGTAGAGTGTTGTACATTTCTGCTATACTTTGAAAGTCTATCTCATGTGGCTTTGCAGTTGTTTCTAGTCAAGACTTGCCGAGAAACAACTGACAAGATACTTAGAAAACAAGTTTTGAGTAGGGCTGTCACGATTATTTGATTAATCGATTGCTGATTGATCATGCCGAAATCGATTAATATTTTTCGTTGTCGAAGAATCGGTAAATTTTTCCCCGTTTTAGACGTTTAATAATTAAAAAAAATGAAAAAAACTATTGTTTCTTAAGGTAAAGGGTCAAGAACGTCGACATTAAATCTCAAGAAGCCGTTAGAAGCATTTGCCTTTTAGGAACATTCAAAGCTTTGATGTTCTGAACTTTTGAACCGTCGGTGTTATAATCAAGACCGGTCGGCAGTTGCGAACCTGCAGTTCGCAACTGCCGACCGGTCTTGATTATAACACTGACGGTTCAAAAGTTCAGAACATCAAAGCTTTGAATGTACCTAAAAGAGGATCGTCTTTGTTGTTTACTTGAGGTAGGTCAACTGACTTGAACTTCATTTTTAACAACTTAAAGAGAGGGAAATGTGGGGAGGGGGTCATCTATGTACGATTATTCGATTATTTGCGACGATTAATCGATTCCTAAATTCAAAAATCGTGACAGCCCTAGTTTTGAGTTTACACAAACAATGCATAGTGGGGCACCTGTTCTTTCACATGAAAAAGTTATCAAAGCCGAAATTATGCTTTTAAAAGTTAAAATTAATGTTCATTCAAGCCTGCAGAAAAGTAGCCAATCATGGGGAGTGGAGTGGGAACAAACTTTTTTTCTGGATCCAGACTGGATTCAGTCATTTTGTTGTGACCTTTCTGGGCTTACAATTCATGCGAGAATTGACTCTCACAAATGATTCTCGCATGAAAAACAATGAGAATCATCTTTGATTCACGCAAAACATTCATTTGATACTTGTCATAGATTCAGGAAGTGTCATAAAAGGCCTGAAGAATTTTATTTATTTTTTACTTCCTCATAATAAGGTAACACTCTCACTTGCAGTGGTGTCTAGTGAAGTCTTGGCTGCCTATTCAGGCAGCCAAGACTGTACTAGAAACCACTGCCACTTAATTATAACTTCCATCAGCAAAACCAGGGCTTATATTTTGACAAGTATCCGAGAATTTATTTATGCAAAGATTCACTCAACAAAACCAGCAATTTTTTTTAATTTTGTACAGATTTTCTCAGATGTTTATGGACCATTCTGCTCGAAACTTGGTATTATTTTTTTGCCAGAATTATGGCCCTTTTTGACTTGAAATAGCAGCTGCATTGGCCTGAATTTTGTTCAGAGATTTTCTCAAATTCAGGCCTGACATTTTCAGGAGAGCGATTGTTTTTGCTCGCCTTAAAAAAGTAAGCTTGAGGAGTGGTAATCGCTCCCCAGGCCATGCAAGGGGAGCGATTTTTAGCCCTCCTGCATTTTTAAGAATTCCAGGCCTGCAAAATGTTAATGGATAGATTCCTTTGAAACTTGCTATGGATGTTCACTACCATGGGAACCTGTGCACCTACGATTATAGTTTGATCAGACTTTTTTGCCAGAATTATGCCCCATTTTGTCTTAGAATAATCATGGCGGCAGGGGTGGGGGGGGGGGATAGACAGCCCATCTGGGAGAGTCACACCCTTAGTTTAAAAACTGAAACTTTTTTCGTGCATCAGGAGTTTGTGAGAATCAAAATCAATTCAGGAGAGTTGTGACAGATTTTAAGGCCTGCCTGTCTTTTTCGGATCCGGATTCATAGTGAAGTCCACATCCAGAAAAAAAAATCGAAGAAGAAGCTATTATAGTTGGCATAACAAAATCGAATGAAATTTTAACAAAGAAGAACTTTTGTACAAGTTTGTAGAACTGATGCAATTACTTGATGAATAACTGGGTGCTCTGGCTTCCTCCACAAGTAAAACTGTCTGACCTGAGGTTACCCTAGCTGTTATAGGTGACATACCCCAATACAGAAAAATGATCCAGTGCCCATTGCTTGAGAAAACATCTGTTACAGTGCTCATCAAAAATGGATTTTCCAAGGCGCTGCATTAACTTTTCAACTAATGAACCATTTAGAAATGAGGTGAAGCACAAGCAGTGCAGCATGCTTCAAACTGAAAAGCTTATTCTTGTAGGTGTAATACACACATGAAATCGGATGCAAATGAATAGAATAGTAGCATAACTCACACAGGGTTCACTGTAGTCCTTGAAAGTTATGTTATTGGTCTGTCCGTCGGGCCATTCATCTGTCCGTAAACTTTTTGGTTTCAGTGCAGTAGCTCTGCATGATTTGTCCTAGACTTTTCAGATTTTGTTCAATTGGTAACATTAACATATGAGAATACAGGTTGGTATTGAATTTTAGCTCCGTCTGCCTATTTTCACCAGAGTTATAGCACTTTGTACAAAATTGGTCCCTTTGTTGGCTTCCTAAAATAACGTTTGTAGAATAAACATATCAGCATACATGTTGATATTGAATTTCTGCTCCACCTGACCATTTCCACCATTTCCACCAGAGTTATGGCCCTTTGCTAGAGTTTTCAAACTTGGCTTGTAGCTTCAACTTATGAGGAGACTGCGTATTATGCAATGCCTGGTGTAGCTCTTGTGAAACTGATAACTCTACTGTTTACTTAACTGGTAGAATGCTAAATTATTTTTGGTCCTTAAAATTTCTTTGTGCATCTTTGCCTTGTTACAATTGTAACAAGGCAAATCCTAACAGATAAAATAATATCACTTCAAAGATAATATGAAGTACATCCACAGAATATGAAGCCATTAAATTGTGGTACCGGCACTTCAGAATAAAGCCCAAACATGGGCTTCCAGCACTCTACCAGTTAAAGTTGTATGAAAATAGTGAGGACTAGACTCAAAAATTGTTTAAAAGGTCCTTGAGAATTGCCTGAAGAACCCTTGAAAGTCCATGAATTAACCTCATTCTTGACACAATGTGCCCTTCTCTAGAGATGTGCAATATACCAAAAAACCAAAACTGATACTGATATCATGGGCATACCAAAAAAACTGAACCAAAGCCATCATTGAATATCGAAACTGTCAGAATTTTCATATTTTCACTACATTTGTTACTAATAATGCCTTGTTGCGGTTTGATAACTGTTGAAAGGTTCATTTTCCTGAAAAAAGTGACTGATTTTCTTTTCCGTTTTGTTAACTGGTAGAGTGCTAAATTATTTTTGGTCATCAAATCTTGTACACATATCTTTGCCTTGTTACAATTTATGGGAGAGTGCCTATGGGCACTCTCCCACAAACTGTAACAAGGCAAACCCTTACAGACTAAATAATATCACTTCAAAGATAATACTAAGTAAATCCAGTGAATATGAGCCTTCAAGTTGTGGTACTTACACTTAAGAATAAAGCCCAAAATGGGCTTCCAGCACTCTACCAGTTGTCTTGTATTCCCATGCTACTACAATCTAAACATGTCCATTTGTTTAATGATTTCTAACAGGCAGCTAAGACTTGACTAGAAATCAATGCTCAGGTGATTTATCTATTGTCAGTAGGACCTCCTTATGATGGCATGTTAATGGCACATCTTTTGAAGTTGCAAAAGCCTAAACTAGGCCTTTGAAGGTTAAGGTGCATTTGAAAATCACAAAATTACTGTACATATGATTTATGCTGGCAAAAGAATGCCAGTGTCAAGCTCATTGGCAGTGGCATTTATGTCGCTGTGGTATTCTGAATTTTCATGGCGTGAATTCCACTTTGCTACCATCAACAAATCTCAGTTAATTCAAATAACAAATATCAAACTGATACCGTGATATACACCCCCCCCCCCCCCAGGATGTGGCAATTGAGGGGGGTCCTCCACCCCTCCCCCTCCCCCATCCCCAGTCCTGGCCAAAACTTCCTTTTGTTGGAAATTCGGAAGGCAGGTAATGAGTAGTTGGAAATTCCATCTATCTGGATTTTAGAGCTTCTTTGGTAATGCTGATGTCTCCTTTACTTCCCAATATAATAACTCGGTTTCAAATCAGCAAAAATTCCAACTGTTACTATTTACAACTACATTGTGTGCTTCATAAGTATGCATGATGTCAATTGGTACAAGATTTCTATAGTACGTGACTTATAATAAAAAAAATACTTGAAATGCACTTGAAGAAAATCACATCATGTAAAATCATTATCCTCAGTTAATTTCCATCATTCATGGTTACAAAATGATGAAACATCGAAAATTGATCATTCCTGCATAAGATCTGATTTAATGTTAGGACAGTGTGAATTGCTCAAAGTTCTCAGCTTGAGCATTTGTTTAGCACATATTCAATTCCTAGAATAATACCAAATAATAATAACCCGATAATTCTATCATAAGTGTGTTGGCATTTCAGTTACTAGAATCAATTTTATGCTCTCTTTCTTGGCTTCATTTTCAAAATGTTTCTTGTAGTGAATTTCCAACTATGGGGAGGGACTGGGAAACTCAAAATTTCAATACTCGCCATCTCTGCCATGCTCACATAAAGTTCCAATAAGACTAAAATCCTTACTCTCAGATTGGACAGAAGCTTGCATAGTTTTTTCTATGTTTACAGCTCTAGTAGCATCACCACATGAAATATTTGAAGTCATGTTGCCCATTTCGCAATTATTTCATCAATGGAGTGACTTGCTTCATTTCTCTAGATATTTCACATGTGATGCAGACGATGTTATGAATTAAGGTAGGGCTGTCGCGACTATCATTTTTTGTAATCGACTAATCGTGACCAGTAATCGATGGTTAGTCGATTAATAGTCGCTTCCCATGATTTTTTAGCAAATCATTCTTCTGTTCGTAAAACTCTGAAAATGACAATGGCACCAGTGTGTTCAGACGAAGTGGGGTTGTGGGAACAACAAATCGGTCCCGACTGAAGCTACATGTAGTCCAATCTTGGACCCACAGTCCGTAATATAATTTTTGGGGTTGGTACGTCCTGTAGGACGTACCAACCCCAAAAATAATATTACTGACTGCGGGTCCAAGTTTGAACTAGATTGAAGCCGATGAATTAAAATGAATTTACCAAAGAACGTTCCTGCATATGTTTCCTTTCTGCAATAAGTTTCTCGAAATTTTGAACATTGAGATCTATGCATTCCCTCTTCAGTTGTTATAATTGGATCTTAGTCTGAAGTTCCGAACTTTGAGAAGTGATCTGACATTCTGACGTTCGTCATAATTTTGTCACTTCCGCACTTTGGGTTTTCCAATGGGTGCATTCGTGTGTACAAGACTGGAGAAATTCAGAAGAATCTATTCTTCTCGAGTAACTGTGAGTGTTCTTTCTTACACAGTCAGTGACAGTCGTACAGTCTTCCGGATATGAATGTTAACTATGGTTAGATATTTAAAGTTATTCACCTTCACAAAACAATGCAATTTAGCCCCGACGTGTAGTAGACGTGTACCACCTTGAAAATGAACGACGATCGACTAAAAATAAAAAACGTTGACTACTTCAATAGTCGACGGTTAGTCGACTAATCGAATAATCGCGACAGCCCTAAATTAAGGGTTGTTTAAATTACAGATCATTTTACGGTTTGAACTAACATGGAGTGACATTGACCTTTATCTCATTTATTTATTATTTGTCCAGTGAAATTGTGCGGTACACAAGAGGTTTAAATACAAAACATGTATTCATTAAAGTTGCCATTATTGCGATGAATTGATTGTAACATGGTCTGAGATTTGTGGCTCAGAGCTTACAGGGTATTTCATCTCGATGCTCCACATCTCAGTTGAACATAAACAAGCCGCAAACCTCAGCCCATGTTGCCATTACTTCATTCAATAACTTATAACAGGGATTCTTGGGTCCACTTTGGGAAAAAGGTCCAAACCTATGTTATTGAGAAAATTTGCATCATAAAGGCACCAATTGGGAATTTGTTGTGGAGGAAAAGAAACGGGAAAAGAATAAGAAATATTACAGTGGAGCCCACTTAATTGGATATCCCTTAACTGAATAATCCTGTTAATTGAATATAATTTCCCAACACAAAACCATTTACCATACCCCAATACAAATTTGACCTGATAATTTAATATAGGTTCTAGAGTCAACTCCTGTTAATTGAATAAAAAATCTTGTAACCTGTCGAGAAATTACCCTACTCTAACCAGTTTTCCTTTGATTTTAGACCTATTTGGCCTGAGTACATCCAATATGGGCATTTAATCTATTAAATCTTGTTTGACAGAGCTCATAGAGCTCTGTCAAACAAGATATAATAGAATAAAAACTAAGTTTATCTCTAGAATACAGGAAAGTGATACAGTCCCTGTTAATTGAATTCTCCTGTTAATTGAATAATTTTCATCAGCAAAGTTACTACTATTCAATTAACAGGATTCCACCGTACCTTCAAATTGTACTGAGAATATTAATACAGAAGCAACTATATATATACTTCATGTAGTAAGCTGTATTACAAACAGTCACATATAGGCCTGAAAATAAACAGTCTGGCATTTGCAAAATAAGGTCCCCAGAGGGTGAATTTGATGATGCTGTTCCATACAGTGGGCCAGTTTATCCTCTGGGTACCTCTTTCTGTTTTGTTTTGAGACCCTGATTCAGAGTGAGGTTCCCAGAGGGTAAATTTAGTGATGCTACCCTGCTGTGCAGGGTAGCATCACTAAATTCACCCTCTGAGGACCTCATTTTGCAGATGACAGTCTGCTTATTTTCTAGCTTGGTCACGTATAATATCAATATCAATGTAGTCTGTAATCTCTAATAAACTGTTTTTATCCCCCGCCAAAACGAAGTTTGTGGGGATATAGAAATGGGGTATCTCGTTTGGCCATCCTTTTCGTAACAACTTTGGACCTTCATATCTCAGTCAGTGAATGTTGGATTTAACTCCTTGCATGCTGCTGGCAGATTTTGCTACCGAGAGCAAGGAATAGTTGCCAGTGAAATAAATATAATTTGACCACTTTTATCCAAAGTCTCCCTTGCATATTGGATTATCTGTTTGACCAATGATTTTTGAGTTAAATTTATATGAATTTTTCATCATATCTTGTCATGGCTGCTTCACAGCAGCCATGACTAGATGTGATGAAAATTTTTTTAAAAATACTCAGCGGGTAAAGAGTTAAATGATCTTTGGTATGCTGATAGACCGCCATGGGGGAAAGGATATTCACAAGTAACAGATAGGTTTTGTCCATTTTTTTTTCTAGAGTTATGGGCCTTTTTCCACTTTTTTCAACTTAGAATTCCGCTTTTTAGTAAACCACTTCTTGGCAGGGGATACCGGTGGCATTGCACCTTGCTATTTTTGCTACACTTTGTCAGTCTGAATTCTGTGGCTTTGCAGTTAGTTCTAGGAATGTCTAAGCTGCATTTTTGGCAGCCAAAACTTGCACTTGCCTTCAAACAACTGATAAGGTTCTAAGAATGTAACTTCAAAGTGTATCTGAAGACTGCCTGTTGGGGCACCTGTTTTGTTGCAGTAAAAAAGTGATCAAAGATGGAATCGGGCCTTAAAGGCTAAGAAGAACCTATTGTTTGCCCTTGAGTTAGATGCTTTCCAAGCTTCATGAGTTGGTAACCATTGGCATTATGGAGGCTTATTTCTGCCAGTTCTGCACACCAAATGTGAATCAGGTTTTTGTTTTGGTGGGATTAAGATTGGGAAATTTTGGGTTGAAAAATTCCATTGGGAAAGGGTCCCATGTTCAGCCCCTGTAGACAACTCCCCCCCCCCCCCCACCCCAAAGTATCCCTGCTAATGTAGCAGTTGAGGTATGAAGGCCATTTACCAACCAGCCTTGTTCATCCAAATCTCTTAGTGTTGTGGTAAATCGATCTCTGCATGCCAGAGGTCGATCGGTTTAAGCCTCAGCTCCTGCAATTCTCTCTTGATCTGTTAAATTGGTGCTGTTCATGCTCCAGTCCTCAGTGTTAGGTAGCATTGTTAGTGCTGTGAAGAAGCATGGTGGATATTTCGACTGCTGCTCTGGGGTACGATTCAATGGGCTTGAATTGCAAAAGAACGTGAGAGTAGTGTAGTGGTCGAGGTATAAAGGCCATTTACCAACCAACCTGGTTGGTCCGGATCTCTTAGTCTTGTGGTATATTGGTCACTTTATGTACTATGGTTTGATGGTTTGAGCCTCGACTTCTGCACTTCTCTATCGATCGGAGTGTTATACTTGTAGTGTTAAATTGTTGCTGATGGTGTTCTTGGTCTCACCATCTGGTTCCTGCAATGTTGTATTAAATTGATCACTTTACATGCTACACTAAGTGAGTTTGCAGTTGAACTCCTCATCCATTTCATATATATCATATGTCACTGGTTTCCATTTTGTGCATATTGAAACATGGGTGAACATTATCATGCCAAATGTATCACATTTGTGAATAAACAAGGTAGATTTGTTCCAAGTCAGTGATGTGAACAACGTGCTTTGTGATTGCAGCAGAAGTTTCAATTCACACTCAGACAATTACTTGTACACAGCAAACATATGTACCAAATAATTCTAGCGTAAAACATTGTGAAATCTTACAGTATTATTATTATTTATTGGGATTCAATGACACTTTTGACAGTCAGGGTCACCTCGTGTCAGAGAGTTTTACGGGTGGAGGAAGCCAGAGTACCTGGAGGGAACCACCAAGCAATGGTGAGCAACTGTCAGACACCCCAGCATACTAACTACACACGAACAGGGTTAGCATTGGTTGAAGACAGGTGCGCCTTCAATGTGTCAGGCTTGTCATTTTGAAAATTGCAGAAGGGCCATTATGGTTTGCCTCAAATCACCACAGGAGGGCCATTTTGGGTTCACCTAAAATGACCCCAGGAGGGTCATTTATGATTTGAGGGGGCCATTTTGTTTCAGTCTGCTGGGTAGACAACTAAGATCATTTTAAGGTAAAGTACGTGGAGAGTGGATCGTAACTAAATCACCCACGGAGTGAAGTTATCACCCAAACTATAACTTTCAAATTTTATACATATGGACAAAAAACACAAGCAATGTTTCAGCCAATGGAGCTCTGGGTTTAACCCGGAGGTCCATTGGTTGAAACTTTGCCTGTGCTTGTTATGCTTTGCAACAAATTTGCAATTATTGCTTGGGTGGAATCTCCACTCTGCAGGTGATTTAGTGATAATACGCTCTCCACGTACAGTACATGGTTTGTGTAATTATGATGTACGTCATCACGTAATGTATATTTGGAAAGTTACTTTCTGTCTCTGGGTGACTGTGTTGACGACACCCTACAAACTGCACTTTTGTTACATGTATCTCCTTCAGTCCGTGAAAATTTTTGTTTTGTCTGAATTAATGGGCCGCAGAAATGGGGATTAGGCAGACGTTTACTGTCCACGAAATTTTGAACTCAGATGGGCGACTGCGGCCCGGGCGATCCCCCACCTCAAAATGACAAGCCTGATGTGCGGTATGCCTTAGTACACAGTGCCACAATACCCCCATGTGGGCAATCAGGATTAAGTGGCTTGCCCAAGGACCCAATGCAGTTGCCCCTGGCGGTGATCATACTGTGGACCTTTCACAGTTCAGTGCCATAACCACTGAGCCATGGTGCTCCATGAAGTCTTATATAGTGAACAAGTATATTTAACAAAACCATATCATATGACCCCTGTTTGGAATGAGCTTGATGTGCACGTTCCAATGAGGGGGGGTCACATAATATGTTTTTGTTGAAATGTTTTGAAAAATAATTTCTTCTGCTGGATTTGTATATTATGTATGTGGCGGTGGCTTGTTAGGTAAAGGGTTAAAATATATATGATGAACATTAAATTTTTTCCAGGTACATTTTGTAGTTCAAAGAAGTGATATATCTTGCACTGATTTTAGAATGATTTGTAGAAATAATAGACTATGATAATATTTTTATTGATGTGTTGTCTATAAACTGGTGGCGGTTGGTAGGGCTGCACGGTATATCGATAAACCGATATATACTGGTATTCAAACCAGTATCGATTGAATACCGGTGTAATTACAAAAATATTTATTTATCCACAATTTAATTTTCAAGATGACTTGAGTTTTTAACTGTAGCCCCGATTGAATACTATTGTCCCTTTACCCAAGGAATCGTCTGCGTATGCCCACGTAATATACAAATTCCCTACTTGAAAAAATAACTTTAAAAAATTTCTACAAAATTATATCATGTGACCCCCTCATTGGAACGAGCTTGTTAAGCTCGTTCCAATGAGGGGTTACATGATATTGTTTTGGGGGAAAATCTGATAAACTGATTTTAAAAATACTAAATTTTGATATCGTCTGAGTTGGGTAAATGTTTTTTCGAACCGCATCATCAAGGCATGCTGCTTCGTTCCGACCATGGTGCCTCAAGTCTCGATTGTGGTACCTATGTTCATATATCTGAGCAGTTTTCGATTTATATATATATATATCGCGGTATGTTTTTGAATACCGATACCAGTATTCATTTTTGAATATCGTGCAGCCCTAGCAGTTGGTTTGATTTGATTACATGTGGCTTTACTATATCAGTTCATGCAGCTAGTTGGTACAAATCTCTAAATTACTGAAAAATGTTGATCGAAAAAAAATATTAGACACATTAGGCCACACAAAGTAGATCTTCTGTTTCTCGGGCCATTATTTGTAAGATTGCATGCGGGCGAGCGTTTTTTTATTTTAATTTTTATTTCAGTAATTTCTTCTTTGCCATTAAAAGTTCATGTTCTTGGTTCAAGTTTTAGGCCTCATAATCAACAGAATAGCACGGGTGGTGGTGTATTTCATCCCTTGAGTGCAAGAAGGCTTTGCAATGCTAAAGCATTGCAAAGCCTTCTTGCACTCAAGGGACAAATTCATAAAACTTTTTAACTTGGGTAAAATATCAGACATAAACCATTTAATTTTAATTTTTTTAAGTTTAAATTGGTTATAAAAAGAGAGCATGTGGCAGCCAAAAGGACCATGCGGGAGGGCCTGAGAAACAGATTTTTTAAATTTTTTAGGCCTTAAATAAGTAATTTTGGGACCTCTGTCCTTTTAAACTTATAATTCATTTTTAAATCTCTCAATAGAACATTGAACACATTTTACTGAGATATTGATTTGTTGACTGTTTAAAAAAGTGTACCTTAATTAAAAATAAGGTGTGTCACAGGTGTGTGTATATGCAATGGTGCATATCTAAAATGAATCATTGATGTGATGGCATGTGTTTGTGCAGACACTATTTTAAGTCTGCGAATATGGATTTTTCTTTGACTCGACTTTCGACTCCAACTTGCCAAAAAAATGTTTGAGTCGACCGAACATTGACTTCGAACCAAGTTTTCCAAAACTAGGTGTCCAAGTGTCAGACCTTTAGATCAGTCTAATTTGGGCACAATGGCAAATATGGATGTGGCCTGCATGGTTGGAGAAAAAGCACTGGTATTTTCTTCTTGGCGTGTGTTTTAGGTTTTTGGTCCCCCGTCTTAAAATGATAGTTTACAACCCCTTGTTATAGGTCTTCACCATTATCACTGGTTCCCACCACCTCTTGACGTAAGTTTACTTGACTGTCTCAAGAAGTCTTCTTAGTTTCCCAGTGTCGAGCCAAAGTCCTATTTGAATGTAAATTATGTATTGCATTTACCGAGAAATGCTAGAAACATGAATATAATAGATCTAAAGCTTTAAGTGCATGATCATATAGAATTCGCCACAGAAAAGCAAGCGCCATTGACAATGTCGTATACGACACTGTCGACGCCGATTGCTTTTCTGTGGGTTTTTTAAAAAATTATTTATCTGTTGCATTGTTTGATTCGAAGGTAAGCTGTAAGCTATATTGCAAGCATCAGGGAAACCTGGCCAAGCTATATATTGCCGAAACAATGCAAAACTTTGGAAAAAGTTTCAACCTCTGCATAATTTGGGCGCAATCATCTTATTTGGGCACTGCGTTTACCATCGTTAGTTGGGAAGAATTTAAAGGCCTGCCAAGTGTGATTTGGTACGCAATATTTCCAGTTTCTGTATGTACCTGTGATTGCTTTGCTCCCTTCTTGACTTTAAGCTTAGCATTGTCCAGTTTTCCTTATGAAGAGATGGATGCTTCTTACTGAAGTGTACCAGGGGTGGGATGTAGTCCCTGTCGTTTGAGTTTTGTATGAAGTCTTACATGTATTACACGTGTATGTAGCCGTGGCTTTATCCACTGTAAAATATGAGTGTATTACTGATGTCATTTGGAATCATGCGACATGCATGTTTCCAAATGACATTGGTAATACACTGTAAGTTCCATGTTGACGATGCATTCTTGCAGTTCGCACTCAATTCCTCACGTTGTTTTAACAATTTAGCCAGTAGTAAATGTACTAATGTACATGTACCGAGACATTTCTTGATAAATTTTTTCATATTCGATTTTTATATTTGTGATTTTATTTTCGACTCAAATTTGTTGATCAACTTCAACTCAAAAAATCAAATATTCGCATGGGCCTACACTATTATTTTTTTCATTTACCTGATACAAATAGCAGACAACACTTTTAGAAAAAGTTCTTAAATTTCTAAAATTTTCATTTTGGCCTCGAAAACACTGTTTATGACACACCATTGGAACGAGCACAACAGGCTCGTTCCTATGAGAGGACATAAACTATGTTTACAAGGCAAAATTGTGAAAAAGAATAAAATTTGAATGGTGAGTTTTGTGAATAGTTCTAGCTGTCCATTTTTGGCATTACTTTAACTTAGACAAAGGGTTAAGGAGGGGAAAGTTTAATTTTAAGAAGAGGATAGATTTCCATCATATTCACACCTAAATCTCATGCCATCATCAGATATAAGGGATAGGCTCCCATGGGCCTTGAATTTCGGGATAGTCTTGAATTTGACAAAGAGCTGTTCAAGGCCATGAAAGCCTTGAAAATAGGTGGGTGGCCTTGAAAAGCCATGAATTTTTGTAAAATAACCCCGAGAAGCAGACCTGAAAATACGCAGTCTGACATTTGCAGAATGAGGTCCCAGAGGGTGAATTTGATGATGCTATCCCATACAGTAGGCCAATTTATCCTCTGGGTACCTCTTTCTGTTTAGTTTTGAGACCCTGATTCAGACTGAGGTTCACAGAGGGTAAATTTAGTGATGCTACCCTGCTATGCAGGGTATCATCACTAAATTAACCCTCTGGGGGACCTCATTTTGCAGATGACAATCGGCTTATTTTCTGGCTTGCAGAGAAGTGACAAGTTAATTACAGTTTATTTTTTCCAGGTTTATAATGGTAGGATCGGTGGGCCAGCTGCACCCAATTGGCCAAACCTAAAGACCTGAACTGTGACAAACACAAGTTGGAGTTTGGTGTTCTGAACAGAAAGCAGACAATGACAGTTATTGCCCACTTTCTGTTGAGAACACCAGATTCCAACTTGTGTGTGGAATACCTTGATTAGCTTGAATAGATAACCTAATTTATCACCTTTTCTGTTAGGTCTAAAAAAAGTTAAAAATCTGTTTCACAGGCCCTCATGCATGGACCTTTTGGCTACCACATGCTCTATTTGTATAACCAATGCAAACTAAAATAAAATGAAATGTTTTTTTTCTGATATTTTACCCAAGTTAATAAAATTGATAAATTTGTCCCTTGAATGCAACAAGGTTTTGCAATGCTTTACCATTGCAAAGCCTTCTTGCACTCAAGCGATGAAATACACCACCATCCATGCTATTTTGTAGATTATGAGACCTAAAACATAAAACAAACCAAGAACATGAACTATTATTTGCAAAGAAATAATTACAAAAATAAAAAATAAAATAAAAAAACAGCCACCCACATGCAATTTTACAAAAATTAATGGTCTGAGAAACAGATGATCTACTTTGTGTTGCCATCCCTATTCAATTAACAGGGTTATTCAATTAAGAAATTTCCAATTAAGTGGGCTTGAGAACATATCTATGATTCAAAAATTTTCAAATCAGCTTGAATCAAATCGTTGGAATGAAATTGGAATTGAATTTTGAAGCCTTGAGGGTCCTAATTTCAGGCCAAAGGGAAGGTGCTCGCCCCGCCACTCCCATCTTTATTTTCTAGTGTGGTCATCCAGGGCCCAACTTTCCTTACACTCTAAAATACATACATGTACTAGGTAACCCTTACCCCTCGAATCGGCCACATCCACCAGCATAATATGCAAATTCAGCAGCAGAAAAAAATATTATTTAAAAAAAAATTTCAACAAAACCATATCATGTGACCCCTCTTTGGAACGAGCTCTTTGAGCTCATTCCATTGAGGGGTCACATGATCAGGCCTGAAAATAAGCAGTCTGACATGTGCAGAAAGAGGTCCCCAGAGGGTGAATTTGATGATGCTATCCCATACAGTGGACGAATTTATCCTCTGGGTACCTCTTTCTGTTTAATTTTGAGACCCTAATTCAGATTGAGGTTCACAGAGGGTAAATTTAGTGATAGTATCCTGCTATGCAAAACATTTTGATATCGTCTGCTTTCATAAGGGGTTCAGTGGTTTAATGTCTTTCTGATAATGGACTCCAAAGTATTCCTTGCCCGTAGCATGTCATTGGTAGGTTTCAAAAGGTTCTATCTCCCACTTTGGTGCAAATTCACTTTTTGACAAATTCAGAATCTATGTGTCTGATAATATATGATGCAATGGAATCAAAGCAATTTTTCTTGGGAAGTGTGTTTTCTTGGTTCGAAAAGTTGACATGCAAATCCTAAGTAATAGTCCAAATTTTGTGCTAATTGAAAAATATATGTCTTATCTCAATTCCTGTTTTGTAAAATAAACTTGTTCCTGATAGGTGAAAATCACATCGGTGGAAGCAATGACAGGGAGGTCCTTACTGGATTGACACAAGTCATAATATGAGGAACATATAACTTCCCTCACAGTAAGTTTACTTTCAAAATGTCATATCTCAATTCCTGTCTTGTAAATGGAGGCTAACCATATATCTTACCAATTGGCCGCATCTGCCTGCATAATATGCAAATTCGGCAATTGTAAAAACAAAAACATTCACAAAATTTCAACAAAACCAAATCATGTTACAGTGGAGCCCACTTAATTGGATGTCTCTTAATTGTATATCCCTGTTAATTGAATATAATTTTCACACACAAAACCATTTACCATACCTTCAGTACAAATTTGATCTGTTAATTGCATATGGGCTGTAGAGTAAACTCCTGTTAATTGTATATAAATTTTTGTAATATGTCAAAAAAATTACTGTGAGACGCACCAAATTCCCCTTATTTATCAACCTTTTTGGCCTCACTACATCCAATACAGGTGTTTATTCTTTTATATCTTGTTTGACAGAGCTCTATGAGCTCTGTCAAACAAGATATAATAGAATAAATGCTCAGTTTATCTCCAGAACACAGGAAACTGACCAAATCCCTGTTAATTGTATACTCCTGTTAATTGAATAATTTTCACTGGCAAAATGGATATTCAGTTAACCCTTTACCCAACGTAATGGCCAAAACCGACCAGCGCTATTCTAAAAAATCACCAATTAATTTTCATTATTTTTTCATTTTTTGTCTCAAAAACATAGGTTATGACTCCTCATTGGAACGAGCTCATCGAGCTCATTCCAATGAGGGATCATAACTTATGTTTTTGAGACAAAAAATTAAAACAAATAGTTATTCAAGAATTTTTTTTGCAAGTGTCGTCTGCTTTTCCATGTTAGGTAAAGGTTTAAGAGGATTCTACTGTACTCCTCATTGGGACGAGCTTGAATAGCTCATTCCAATGAGGGATCACATGATATGGCTTTGTTGACATTTTTTTGAAATAGAATATTTAGAATAATAAATTTTGATACCATCAACATTGTGTAAAGGGTTAAGTTAGAAAACTAGATATAGGAGATTTAGAAGCCTACCGATGATGTGCATTCTGAAAATATTCCCTGCTGCGAATAAACGGTTAAAATTAATTTGGTTTTGAAATGGATATGGTTAAGATGAACTAATTTCCATCAACATTCATTTACATTTATAAAATATCTTATATGGTCTGAATTTCTTTGATTTTTTTTCTCGTCTCTATAGCACATTTGACTGGTGACTGTAATTTTCTCTATCAGTCAATATTTATTTAAATGCCATCACAGGAAATGTATCTCTGATGTTCCAAGCATGGGATGTCTATTTTATTGCCTTTGGCATCCTTTTTATGAAGTGAAGGAAGTTCTCAAATGTACTTTACACAAATCAAATTTCAGAACTAACGTTATTTAATAGAAGCCTTTTTATTTAGCATGCATGTGTGCGTGTATATTGGGACAATAATTGCCCCAGATAATGCAGTAGTGAATTTTCAGGTTGATTCAATTGACTTGGAAAACCCCAAAATGGAACAATATATACATATATATCCTGGATCCACAAATATGCAGAATTAAATGTTATTTAACTCTTTCAACACGAGAGGCTGCTTTTCCGGTCCAGCAACACGATACGTCATAATTTAAGTAAGATGGCTACTTATTGAACGTGTGGTAGAACAATTAATATTTTCAACGTGCAGCCCTCAATATTAATTGCTCTACCTCCAAATAATAGATATGGACTCTTCCAATTTCTGCCATTTAACTGGCATGGAAGATACCACCAGTGTTAAATGGGATTCACCATGTTCAGTGTTATCAATATTTCTGTTGTGTTTTACCACCTCCAAACTTAGAAGTAATTTTTAAAACCATTTTTGTTATGATACATCCACTCTCGATTATATTACATGAGATGTCTGCGTGAATATTTCCCCCCAATTTGCAATATGCCTGTAGCCTACATTTAAGCATTTTGCTTTGTTTATTTTGTGTGGAGGGGTGGGGTAGTTTTCCAAGTTGTTTTGAATGTAGATCTTAACCCCCAAAGTGTAGCCCTGTCCCTACCTGTCCAATAAGCTTGAAATTCTTTAAAAAGAATTTTCGAGAATCACCACTGACAGAACCTGGAGATGGTGCGGGGCAGTTCCTCTCAAAAACACCTCAGTACGGGCATTTTGTCCCAAGTCGAGTTTCATACCAGACGATTTGTAAAAAAACCCAGGTCTTTTAAGGGGGGAAGGGGGGGGGGGGGGGGAGGGGTTGTTTGTGTGTGGGAGGTGTGGCCTTTCAAATGTTTTCGAATGAAGATATTAACCCCCAGAGCCTGGAATTTATCGTGAATCACCAGTCAAAATGCTTTGAGATGTGGTATATTCACCTTCCTTTAGTGAGAGACATTCAACTTTGTTCACAGAATGTTTCTTGCATGTTCAAATACGAAGATATTGCATGATATATGCACAAAATAGTGTTTTCGTGGGCATTTTATCGCGTACTTGTGTTTGCACAAAATGTTTTCTTGTTCTTGCTGTTTTACATCCTGTCAAAGAAGAAAGTTCCAGGAGACTCTTTTTTTTAAATCGTCTGAAAAGTGGGCGTAACCCTTTACCCAACGAATCGCCCGCAAACGCCCGCGTAATATGCAAATTCAGCAGCTGAAAAAATATTATTTTTCGAAAAATTTCAACAAAACCATATCATGTGACCCCTCTTTGGAACGAGCTCAACGAGCTCGTTCCAAAGAGGGGTCACATGATATGGTTTTGTTGAATTATTTTGAAAACATTTACAAAATGATATTTAAAATACTAAATTTTGATATCGTCTGCGTTGGGTAAAGGGTTAACTCTTAAAGCCTCAAATTAATTTTCCATTAATAACTATTGTATATACATGTACACATCTGCAGGTGACATAGTCGTGTTTCTACATCATTGTTGGCTGTCTGTATAGGCAGCTAACAATGATGTAAAAATACTGCTATGATAAATGCAGCCTACCGACTAAGTTCTCAAGGAATCTTGGAGGTTACTTTTTCAAATAGGGACCTGCAAATTGCTGATTTTGATCGAATCGAATATCAAATCGAATTGGTGAAAACAAATCGAAGTTTGAATCAAATTTTTTAATCGAACTTTGAATCGAATTACAGTTAATGGATAAGTCATCAAAAGAAAAAAAAATTTCTAAAATAATAACCCCTGATTATTAAAAGACACACAGTTATGTAGAGTACACTTTTTGCCTCACCACTTCCCTAACTATAAATTGAGATAGAAACCAAATTTACCAATATACTAGCTATTGATTGAAATTGTTTGAATTGTTGACTTTGTAGCTTCTAAACTGCAGAAATAAACATTTTTAAATGAATCTGGCTGATAGGACTGATACTTGACTTTTATCACCTGTTTTCTTGAGAAAAAAAAACTCATTTCAATTCGGATCGACTCCTCTCAGTCGTGAAGCCATTTGTTTTAAAATGTGGAATGACTAAAATGAAACGATAATGCAAAACCAAATGGAGTTGATCCGCCTGTAATTTAAAGCCTGCTCTGCTTCTGTTTATATAATAATCAGGGGTATTCTTTTAGAAAACCGTTACTTTTGACGATGTATCCAATAACTGATCGAACAGAACAATATTCAATATAAAATGATGTGATCATGTTGTGGAACAGCTGAATATAACTTTTCAAAGTTCAAAACTTTTTATAAATGGTCACTGGTCATAATGTGCAATAAGTTGAAATGAACAGTTGTAGCAGTAATAGTGTTTGTAGCAATGTAGCTACAACTGTTGTACAGTTATTGCTACATTGCTACAAACACTGTTACCGCTACTAGTCAGTTATGTTTCTTCTCAGAACAATACTCAATATAAAATAATGTGATCAATTACAATCAATAAACATTCACGGTTATGGCCGAATTATATTAAGAAATATTCGAATTTCCGATTTCGAATCAATTCGAATATTGACTTTCAAATCAAATTTCGAATTTTCCACAGGAGCCTATTTTCAAAGCAATGCAAAGGTGGCAATTTGAGCCAGTATGGGGAACTAAGGGTTAACTTGTCGAGTGCTGTAAAAAGTGTTGTTAAACCCTAATAAATAAATAAATAAATAAATAAATAAATAAATAAATAAATAAATAAATAAGGGAAAGTGACCAAATCCCTGTTTACGCCTAGCACTCTGGTAGTGCAACAGAATTTTTACCAATCACTCTATTAATCTATTGTTTAACTATGAATTTAACCAATTATATCTTGTTTGACAGATCTCACTCAGCTCTGTCAAACAAGATATATTTGGTTAAATATCAAATTGCATTGTGGGAAGTATTTGCTGCTGAAAACTTTGCCATTTTGACATCAAAGTGCGGAGGGTTAATTGAATACTCTGACAAAGTAGGATTCTACTGTAGTACATTTCATGCATTACAGACATGGTGGATTTGCTTCATATCCTATTTGAAGGAAACATATTTTGTTCATATGGAGCCGTCCTGTTACAATTTATTGGAAAGTGTCTATGCAGGGCGATATCCCGGGATAATTTGTGGACACCTGTCCATAGTAGGATTACCGTACTGGATGCAACATTTTTAAAAGACCCGAAAGTCGGAATGACAGAATGCCTCCACATGTTTTCTGCATATCTGTTCCATGCATTTTTTTTATTGGGAGTACAATTGTCTCACACTTATTTTTAGTCAGCTACAGTATTATCCGAGTTCAGGATTCAAGTGATTAGCTTTGTGTTGGTTTTTGTCATGTATAATTTTTGCTGAATTTTGACCATTTTTGCAGACTATGGGATGGTGATTATACACAAAAACAATGAGTTTGGATGCCTGGAGTTTAGGTGCCCAAACTGGTATACCAGTACCAAAAACATCCTGGATATGGCTCTGCTATGGCATGCCATGCCATTCCAGTAATATAGACCTCTAGAAACAACTATATAGAAAACAGTATTTTTGGTCATCAGTTCCTTAAGCCAGACGTTTTTCAGGCATGCAGGCATGATGCACGCCTACTGCTCTCCGAGGAAGATTCAGACTCCTAACTATTTCAGGCCCAATTCTTATCCTGGGCACAGGTTTGGATCTGGGGTGGTCAAGAGTCTAATAATAGCTGCATTGAGATTTAAGAAGGCAATTGCATTCCTTTGTAAACTGAGAAGGGAAATTATTTGTACTCCCATACTTTATAGAATACCAGACCTGGTGCTATGTGTTGTATCTTTATACAGTAGAGCCCACTTAATTGGATATCTCTTAACTGAATAATCCTGTTAATTGAGTATAATTTCCCAACACAAAACCATTTACAATATCTCCAGTACAAATTTGACCTGTTAATTGAATATAGGTTATAGAGTAAGCGCCTGTTAATTGAATAAGAAATATTGTAACCTGTCGAGAAATTACTCTGACTCTCCCCAGTTTCCCTTTGTTTATAGACCTATTTGATCTCAGAACATCCAGTACAGGCATTTAATCTATTACATCTTGTTTGACAGAGCTCATGGAGCTCTGTCAAACAAGATATAATAGAATAAATTCCAAGTTTATCACTAGAATGCAGGAAAGTAACACAATCCCTGTTAATTGAATACTTGTTAATTGAATAATTTTCACTGGCAAAGTGGCTTTTCAATTAACAGAGTTCAACTGTACTTCTTTCCCATATCAGTTACAATGTATTTTGATATTCTACAGCTTCTGACACTTCTTATGAGCACAATAGGGAGGAGAGTATTAACTAATAATTCATCAGTAAAGAAGTGATGAAAACCCATAATCACTGATTTTAAAATTGTAGTTGATTATGGGTGTTTCCAACGATGGGTCGACTTCTAGCCCAAGAACATTAGGTTTCACTAGGGAAAAAAATCGGAGAAAGCTGATTTTTTCAGGGAATGTCGAGTACATGTCACTGAACGATTAGACAAAAGTCCCCTAAAATCCCAGTTGAGCTTTTTTTTCTACAGCCTTTTTTCGAAAACGCGTTTGAAAAAAATAAAAAAAAATCGCACGAACTTTGTAACCTCGAATTGATCCAACTGTATTTTTTGTTTACGCGTATTTCGAGCTACATAATGTCTAATATACATTTACCTAGAGGAAAATGTGCATTCTGTGACAATTTCTGCGAAAAATTATTGAAAATTCACAAAAAAGTATCGGATTTACGCAAAAAATGACGATTTTCCTAACGGATTTGCCCAAAGGGTCGTAGTACAGAACGGGATGTTAGTTGGACAGACGATAAAAAATCCACCACCATTTGAAGACTTTTATCATTGCTTACAAAATAGACATTATGGAAGACCCCCTCTGCTTCTGGCCAAGTTCCCCTTTTGGCATAAAATTCGTCAGCATGAGAACTCAACTATTTTCGGGCTTGGGACTGAACAGACACGTCTGTGTCTGGCAGCATTAGATCAATAAATAATATTTACAGAATGTACAAAAATCAATAAATAATATTTACAGAATGTACAAATCAATCAACATGGATTAAGTTACATTGACTATTATCAATGCTATATACAGAAATGACATGACCTATATACATATTATTCATCGAACTCAGAAATTTCCGACAGGACAGTGTTTCTGTGGTTGTTACAAGAATCCGAACTGCAATTACACAAACCTGAGCAAGAGAGTCTTGCCTTCTTACACCCACACCTTTTTGTACAAGCACTCTTGCAACCACAACTGATCAGATTCAGTAGGTTATCGGGGCACATGGCTTTGTGGCTGCAGTCGGTACAAGAAGTCCATTGTCTAGCAACCACCCCCAATCCGTCGGAGGAAGCGAAGTGCCCAGCCATTGTTGGACCTGGAGGTAACATCTGTAGACATGCTGTTGTGCAGCATCGCTGCTTGGTGGGAGTGAGGCTAGGTCGATGGGTTTATTCAGTTTAGATTTTGCTACATAACGCTTGTAAGTGACATATCTATATTGGTCGAGAGAGGAAACAGTTTTACTCCCGTATAAGATCAGGAAAAATTGTTCCCCGGCAGCGGCTACTGCACTTGGTGTACTGTCATCTGCCAAAATTGTGTTGACATACTGTTGTGAGTCGCTAGTAACATCGGAGACAATTGTACTGAATACTTTCTTCTTACCAACTCGAAAGAGTGCAGAAGTAGTGTCACAACCACTTACAGAATGTGCTACAAGGAGGTTGCTTCTATGGTCACCCATTTTGGTTGCTATTTCACTAACTGAAACTAGTAAGTTTGGGTTAATGGAATACATCATGTGAATATTACATCCCGGTTGAACTCGAGAGGTAAGAATGACTAACAAGTCTGTGTCTGTTCCCACAACGACAACATTGTTGTCATCTTGAGCGATGTCAAGTGCAGTTTCGGCTATCAGTACATCAGCATCAGCCTCGGCCTGCTTGGACTGAATATTGATAGCAGATAGCTCCTGCATTAGAAGATCGATCAGTTGGGTTTTGTTCTTGGCATTTGCAAGGAAATCAGATTGGGGTGTGGTGGCTGGTAACTCGGGGGAGATATTGATATCAATGGAATACCTGTCTTTAGATCTACGGGCTTGTTCCATGCCCTTTGTCGACATTGTACAAGAATAACCATCAAAAACAACCACGACGTTCGCCCCAAAATGTCTCACTAGATAATTGGAATATGATGTACATATGTCCTTATATGACGACTGTTTAGGCCATACAACTGCCCTCAATAAAAATCCACCATCTACAACAAACAGAGAATGTTCTGGGATTTTAGTTTGCTCGGAACCGTATGTTTTGAGGATCTTACCGAGCGTGCTTTTCTGTGTCTTCCTCATTCCAGCAGAATCAAACAATGCTGGTGGTTTCGGGGCGAGTTCATATTTGAGATACTCTTCCATCTCTGCTTGTGACTGAATAACACATGTGCTGCGGTTGAACAGAATTGTGGGGTCAATCACTACCTTACTTCCACGGACTTTGATGCTATTTGCCATCGATGCGAAAGACTTCACAGTGTCAACACGTCGTAGTTTGATGCTGTTGAACGTTTTGCTTACAACATTCGATACGCAACATTCACCAATTTTGCGAACTTGGTCACAGTTCACAGTTTCGTCGGCCACAAGCCCGGTCGCTATAGAGACTAATTGTAGTGGATCTCTATTCTGAAAGGGGGAATGCACTCTGAGCCAGTTCAATAATTTGGTGATATCATTGGCATCAGTCAATTGTGAACTTTGACGGAGATCCCGATGTTGTTCGCCATGACCAGTGTGAACATGAACAAAATTTTCGAGAGCATTACATATCGGAAGGCAAAGAGGTAGTCCATGTACCCATTTCGCAACAGTGCTATCGGTTATTCCCCTGCCATGTGTGAGACCACCAGGGAGCTTGAACATTCTCATTAAACACTGCTCTATGGTCTGATCAGAATATATCCCGTCCCAGAATTTATCTGAGCGCCTTATGGTAAAGTAACCTTTCTCAGTGAACAACTTCAAATCATCCTGTTGCATTATTTCTGTTAGCTCATTCATCTGCTGCAAATAGAGATGAGAACTTTTTGCGTATGCAAAATGACCACCTGCGTGAAATACTGGAATCATATTGCGAACACAATATGTGTGGAGTTCCCAGTCGCCTGTGCGCTCTGCTCTCAAGAACAACTGGAGAAGACCTATTTGCTCGTAGTATTGTACCCAAAGCTTTCCTGTGCGCCCTACAGACGCATTCTGGAGCAGTTCGTGTAATTTTGACAGTAGATGGTTGACACTTTCTTGATTGACAGCGTCAGCTGTTGTACAGTCACCTCTGGCAAGTCCACAGAATATTTCATTGACTTCTGTGCAGTCTATGTTATCTGGTGTTCGGCTTTCTTCAAACACAAGTTTTGTAATGGCAATTTGTGTTAGCAAATGGGCACGAACTGCTCTTGAATATGCATGACCACTGATCAAATGATGGATTGACCCACCAGCATAAACAGTCCCCCAAAGTTCATCCAAGCCGCTACCAGCCATGATCGAACCAATTGCCCCTAAATATGACATAATCATATGGAAGCCGCCGAGTCTAACGAAAACTTTTGTCAACTTATCTGACGAAGACACAATCTCCACTGCTTTGATATATACACATCAAGGGCGTGCACACATTACATGCCAATGCATCTTGAGTGTAGGCGAACACCACATTATGTGATTTAATCGAACATGGAAATTGAAACAATGATGCTATAATACGGTATTTGAATGAGAAAAGTCGATGCCGTTTGAATTTGAGTTTAGGGGGTATGGTTAATATTTCACACGTTTCACCAGTTCATTATGGAATAAATGACTATTGTTATATATCATTATAAAGCCACTGCTTTTCTGCAATTTTTGATATATAATTTAACTCCCAAAGTAGTCGTAGATTTGATTTAATGGACGTTGTGTACCGTTGTGTGTATGAAAATAAATTTTTTTTCGTAATTTTGTACATTTTCGTGAATATTTCACCATTGAGTGTGAGGATTGGTACAAAGTTGGCATTTTCTGTTGGGGATATGTATTCTCAATATAATTCAGCACGATATTTATGATTCTCACCCTACTAAGGCAAATAAGAATGAGAAATATGGAGCTGGGTCGAATTTTAAAAAAAAAATTTTTTTTCATCAAAAAAACGCTATAACTAAAAAAGCTCAACTCGGATTCGCGGAGACTTTTCACACTTTATCCGCAATGTGTGTCCCAGAAACATATAAAAAAATCAGCTTTCTCTGATTTTTTTCCTTACTTTCTCATTTTTATGTCTAATGTGCCTGGACTATTCTCAATTAATCATGACAGGCAGTTCTAAAAATAAGCAGTCTGTCATTTGCAAAATGAGGTCCCCAGAGGGTGAATTTGATAATGCTTTCTTATACAGTAGGCCAATTTAACCTCTGGGTACCTCTTTCTATTTAGTTTTGAGACCCTGATTCAGACTGAGGTTCACAGAGGGTAAAATTTAGTGATGCTACCCTGCTGTGCTACAGTATCCTAAGTGGACCAATTTTGCAGATGACAGTCTGCTTATTTTCTGGCTTGATGACAGGTCTAAAAGAGTTTAGTACTCTTGTGTTCCTAATAAACATACAACATGTACATTTATTAATGATGGAGAATTTTTTCACCCTGTATGAACCTTATTTGGGCCTATATGTTTATTAAAATTTCCCTTCCAACAGGGAGGGAACCTTCAAATTAGTAAATCTTCACTAAATTGTGTGATATTCTTTTGTTTAGCACAGAATATTTAATGTTGTAATCATGATGCTTAAACATCCTGCTGCATCCTATATCTTTGTTTGTTCAGTTAAGAGAAATTTATTGAAAAACTTATCTTTGCAATTAACAAGGTGAAATTGTGCTTACGGGTATGGTAAATAGTTGGGTATTTTCGTTGTATACATTAAAGAGGGTTAGATGCCTGTATAAATTAAAAATGAAGGCAACATGAAAGACTTTGCATAACCTTTTCAGGCATTCGTTTCACAGACATCACATTTTTCCAGGTTTTTTTTTACCTGCATCGCCAACGGCAGAGCAGGTCTAGTAACCGCTCGACTCCGTCCATCAGTCCGCCCGTCCATCTGTCAGTCCGTCCGTCAGTCCATCCGTCTGAAACACTTTTTCCGTCAAAGTTTTCTTGGCTTCTATGAAAGGGAATGATTTTATATTCGGTCTGCTGCTTCATAATGATGAGTTGTATCGTGTAAGCAATTTTTAGATCTGCCGTGCAGCCACTTCCTGTTTGCCGATACTTTGAAATTTTACTGTACCCACTGAACATTGAAATTTTCCGTCAAGGTTTTCTCAGCTTCTATGCAAGGGATTGATTTTATATTTGGTCTGCTGCTTCATAATGATGAGTTGTATCGTTTAAGCAAGTTTCAGATCTTCCGTGCAGCCACTTCCTGTTTGCCGATATTTTGAAATTTTACTGTACCCACTGAACATTGAAATTTTTCGTCAAACTTTTCTCGGCTTCTATGCAAGGGATTGATTTTATATTTCATCTGGAGCCTGATAATGATCAGTTGTATCGTGTATGCAATTTTCATATCTGCCGTGCACCCACTTCCTGTTTGCCAGTTCAATTGCATGCATCGGCGCAGGTCCAGACCCGGTATTGGTCTTGTTTAATAAAGGAATAGCAAGCCAGTAACAGTGATACGCTTACCTGAATATATGTAAAGCCTGAAATTAGCAGTCTAGAATAATGCAGCGTATTCCACTGAGCCAATAATATGTTGTGATGTAATCCACTGTTGGAAAGGGCTCAGGGAGCCCTTTCCAACAGTGTATTACATCACATCATTTCATTTCCCAACTCCAAGACATTTATACCCCCGCTCTCGAAGAGAATGGAGGGTATACTGGATTACATGCACTGTCATACTTGTCTGCCCTTCCATCCATCCATCTGTCCATCCATCCTCGCATCCATCTGTTCGTTTTCACAAGGGGTATATTGTGTGGCTAGCAGTTTGCCTGAATGAACATTGTGTGTCTAATTTGCATGTGTAGCCAGATGCACAAGCAACGTTTAAAAAGACTCTGTGGCTTAATATGTGCTATCGGTGCTTGTCCTGAAATTATAGACATACAAGTTATGGAAACCATGTTCTCAGTAGAGATACATTATGTGGCGATACGTTAGCATATAGGTACATTGTATGGCTACATATGGTAGCTACAGAGTCTTATGGACTTAGTTAGCCACACAGTGTATCATTCATAGGCCTTCATTACATAATTTTCAGGACATGGAGCACATGCAAGGGCATTCTGTGAAGTTGATGACTCATGTTTCCTTTTTAACCCTTTACCTAACATGAAAATCAGACGACACTTGCAAAAAAAATTCTTGAATAACTAATTTTTTTCATTTTTTTGTCTCAAAAACATAGGTTATGACCCCTCATTGGAACGAGCTCGACGAGCTCATTCCAACGAGGGGTCATAACCTATGTTTTTGAGACAAAAAATGAAAATATTTTGAAAATTAATTGGCGATTTTTGAGAATAGCGCTGGCCGGTTTTGGCCGTTACGTTGGGTAAAGGGTTAACAGCCAGCAATCAGATAGGAAATGCCCTGGTTTCTTACAATAATTACAGGTTTTAGAACTACCGGTACTTGGTCTTAATGGTGCAGGGCTGGCATTGGAGCACTTATTCCCATTAGATTTCTTATTAAATTTGGGCGGTGAAAAGTTTGGAGGATTGGAATGACTTTTATCTGAATTTGGTCTTGGTCCACTTTGGAAAGAATTTATATGAGTTAAGGCATAGTCATCTGTTTAACCCTTTACCCAACGCAGACGATATCAAAATTTACTACTTTAATTACTATTTTTTAAACTTGATCAAACAATTTCAACAAAATGATATCATGTGATCCCTCATTGGAACGAGCTCGATGGGCTCGCTCCAATGAGGGGGTCACATGATATGGTTCTGTTGAAATATTTTTAAACATTTATTTCTTTCAACTGCTGAATTTGCAAATTATGCGGATGGTTGTGGGCGATTTGTTTAGGTAAAGGGTTAATGTGTCAACTTTTTGTTCATCCAGGTTGGCCTTTATCTGAATATATCTTCCCTTTAAACTCTTCAGTTCACATCAGTTCCTTTAATTTTAAGAAACCAATCCCTATTTCTTTGGAATGGCTCCACCTGTCAAATTTTTTTTTTTTCTCTAGCAAATCCCACATGGGTTTGATTTTCATTTTGACTATAATTTCTGAATTCAATGAATGCTGAATATATAAACACTTCTCAGTGCTGTGTTATTTGAAAGAGTCCGAAGTCTGTTGACAGAGTCTTAGATAGTCTTCAAATAGAAAGTTCCAGAATGAAAAATATCTCCAATGTTCTATTGTTTCATTGACTACTGATTGGCTGGATTAAATAACCTCATTAAGTTTCTAGATGATTCTGTGTAATTTCAAGTAAACAAGTGCGACCCAAATAAACAATTAGTGAGTTAAAAATAGATCATGTTTAAGACTGTTTGTAAACATGTTAATAGGAACATTCAAAGGTCACTCAGTGCAAATAAATGATCACCCAAGCCAGAGTCTGCTTATTCTAATTAATAAAATAGTTTTAGAAAATATTAATTGTGTATAATTATTAACCAAGGACATATCAATTCTGATATTATAATAGGGACATATAACACATACTAATAGGGCTGAACTGGCTGGCTCATTTTCACAACCGACTAACCGAGAGCTATAACCGGATAATATCCGGTTAACCATAGCCATTATTTCACCAAATCTGGGATCAAAACTATAGGAAGTGGAAAACAGTATTCTCAGACACTATTCCGTAGTGTGTATACAAACGAACGTTGTCGAGTACTCGACAACGTTTGTTTGTATACAGACTACGGAATAGTTTCTGCAGTTAGTCCGAACTCACGGAAATTGCCAATCATCAAAGTCAATTATTTCTCAATATATACAGCGCTGCTTCGAGGTGTAATCTATCCCAAAGGAGAAGCGGCAGATTTACTACGTTTTAACCATGGAATGACAATCCCTATCGATATTTCGGATAACTGGTTGATGTTTTTTTAATCGGTTAGGTACGTAACCAGCTACAAACTGGTTAATCATTTCAATACTACATACTAAGTGAATTTTGATTTAGTCCATCCACACACAGCTCCATCCCTCAACTTGACACCTGTGGGGGTATGCCAGCACCTCAGGTGCAATCTCCTGTTTGTTTTGTCATCATTGTAAAGTCGATTGAGGTTCTAGAAGAGGCAACAAATGAATACCAAAGGTAGTTCTAGAATTCTATCTTGCAATTTGTGAGTGTCTAGTAATGTAGGACGGAACATAGTGGCTCTCTGGTTAGGACACTGGACTACAGATTGAACATTTGTAGGTTCGGTCTTGTTCAGTTGTATCCTTTGGCAAGATACTTTGTACCTAATCCCAACTGCCCATGTGAGAGCGTGGGGTGCAGTGTGCAAAGCCTGAAAGGTGTACTACATGCCTTCAACTGATGCAAATCCTTGGAGAGTTAGATAATTACTTGTCAGTTCTTCTTGCTTCTCAGGACTTCCGATTTACTCCACCAGTAAAGCTGTGTGTCATGATATGACCCTGGCTGTTGAAGCTGTTGTTAACTGTTAACCCTTTACCCAATGCAGACGATATCAAAATTTATTATTTTAAATATAATTTTTTAAATTTTTTCAAAAAATGTCAACAAAACAATATCATGTGACCCATCGTTGGAACGAGCTCGACGAGCTCGTTCCAACAAGGGGTCACATAATATGGTTTTGTTGAAATTTTTTGAAAAATAATATTTTTTCAACCGCTGAAGTTGCATATCACGCGGGCGGATGCAGGCGATTCGTTAGGTAAAGGGTTAACCCGCTGAAAAATTCATCTAAATTTAACTCAAGAAAGCATTGGTGAAAAAATTCTTTCAATTTACAGGGTGGTAATTGGATTAAACATGCCCAAATCATACATATTTCAGTGTCAAGAGAAATCCTATCCTGGGCGGGAATATCTGTCAGCAGCATGCAAGGAGTTAAAACTCTTAATAAAAAAATAAATAAATAATGAAGAATCAATTGCCTAATTCTTTTTGAGAGAGTGATAGACAAGTATTCCTACAGTTTGTGCGGACCTGAGGTTATTTGTTGAGCACTATCCAATTATGTGAAATCGACTGGGTCATGCTTGTATAGGCCATGGCCCTGGAACTGTTAACACATATAATCATTGAGAGAATGAATTACAAATAAATTATTTGTTTGCAGAGTCCTTTAATCCTCTGCAGGGTGATAATGAAATACCAAAATTTGGTTCATTCCCACTCAGCCAACATTTTGAAATTAGCAAGTGGATAAAGGTTTATTTATTTTAAATATACATGGTCTCTTTCTATGAGAAAATTCTTAGGAGACCAGGTAAAAATGTGAAACAGAGTATAGCTTAATTGGGGATTAGTGCCTATTGTTCTCCATAACATCAATTCCCACTCGGCCCACATTTTTAATCTTGCCTGATTACCCTAAAATTCAAAATATTGGCTACGTGGGAAGACACCCAAAATTTCAAGCTATAATTTTTTTCCATAATACAACTTGAATTTAACCAGATCAGTTTTAGCTGACAGAGTTCATTGAGGTCTGTGAAACAAGAGTGAATTGGTTAAATTCCTAATTGCATTATGCGAATTTATGTATTTTGACATCAATAGGGGCCTTAGGGGGTTAAACTTGAACCATGCAAATAACAATCTTCACAAAGTTGCCACCCAATTTACACATTATGCAAGCAACACAAAAATGTAATTTATTACAGAAATGCATG
>CM062289.1:401064561-401145297 GCA_031216915.1 Pictodentalium vernedei
GCTTTCGCAGATTCTATTATTTGGGATAGCGTGAAAAGATGGTCAGTGACTCTCCTTCTCTTCCTGAAGCCATTCTGAATCTCTCTCCCAAAACCCTGCGCTTCGATCACTTCCTCCAATCTCCCACACAGGACTTTACAGAAAACTTTTCCAACGTTGCTGCTGACAGAAATCCCCCCATAATCACCCAAAACGTGCTTTTTACCCCTTTTGTGTATAAATGTGAAATTGCATTCTCTCCAACCTTTTGGCACCTCTTGTTTTTAAATTGAATAGGGCCGTTAAGCTTTTACAGAGTTCCTCTACCCTATTTTTTTATGAACTCGTTAGGAATTTCGTCCACCCCTCCCGTTTTTCCGTTCCTTAATTTTGATAACACTTTTCACACATCCCCTGCTTTAGTTTCGCTGCACACGAATTTCGATAAATTTTCCTCGACCTCATTCTGGCACTCCGGTGGGTTCGCTTTTCGTTTACCTTTTCCCCCGTCCTTGACAAGTTCTGATGCGATTTTGTCTTGATCGCCTGTATTTCTGCTCTTTACTTTCACCCATTTTCAAAGTACATTTGAACTCGACCCCCCCCCCCCCTGTCATTTTTATCGTCCTAATAAGATTGCTGTTTCGCACTCTCCGATTATCGTCTTTAAGGCCACAAAAAGTAGATCTTCCGTTTCTCAGGCCACTTTTTGTAAAACTGCATGCGGGCGGGCGGGCGGGCGGGCATCGGGCGGATTTTATTTTATTTTTTATTTATGTAATTATTTCTTTGCCATCAAAATTTCATGTTCTTGGTTTGTCATAAAGGACGAAGGCGCCTGGGGCGCCCGATCTGAGACGGAGGCGAAGCCGACGTCGAAACTCGTGAGTTCTTTATACAAATTTCACACTTTTTTAACGTATGAAGTAGTTAACGAGATGAGACTTCACGAGAATGACTCTGGCTTAGAGATTTTTCCCAAAGGAACCGGGGACAAATGAGGTTACATTTTTTTAAGGATACTCGGACGCTAGAACAAGTGATGACTCTCCATCATTGCTTTCACCCTCATTGGATCAAGTGACCCTTAATATATTGGGTGGGGGGGGGGGGGAGATGGGGGCTAATGGATCACTGATTATGTCACGTGACGTCCATAGCAAGTAAAGCACGCCCCTAGCAACGGACAAACTACTGGGCCAATTTTGTCCAATTTTGATACATGGACCCAACATGCATTGCAAACGAAAACAGATAGGTCAATGGTGTCGTCACGTGACTTCTCTAGCAACCAGAGCGCCCCCTTAGCAACGGGCTAACTACTGGGCCGATTTTGACCAAATTCGGTATACGGACCCAAAATGCATTGCAAATAAAAACAGACAGATCAATGTTGACGTCTCGTGACATCCCTAGCAACCAGAGCGCGCCATTAGCAACGGGCTAACTACTGGGCCGGTTTTGACCAAATTCGGTACACAGACCCAAAATGCATTGTAAATGAAAATAGACAGGTCAATGTTGATGTCACGTGATTTCCCTAGCAACGAGAGCGCCCCTTAGCAACGGGCTAACTACTAGGCAGATTTTGACCAAATTCGGTATGCGGACCCAAAATGCATTGCAAATAAAAACAGACAGGTCAATGTTGACGTCACGTCTTTTTTCCTCTTCCCTGACATGACCCAGAAGCACATGATTTGCTGTTTCATAATTACTCGCAGAATTATCTGTTGTGATAACTACAAACAATACCGGTACGTCGGTATTTTCTCAGTGAAATTAATGAAAATGGCTCACTGAAATTGGCACATAAAGCTCTAGGCCTATTTAATTCAAAAGACAAATCTGTGCTGTCTTGTGAAGTGTGTATGTCTGTGCTGGCTTGTGTAGTTTGTGTGTCTGTTGGGCAAATCGCCCAGAAACCTGGTCCGAATCGTCCACAAACATGGTCCGAATCGTCCAATAATTTGGTCCGAATCGGCCAGAAATATGGTCCGAATCGTCCATAAATCTGGGGCGAAACGTCCTTTATAAAAATCTGGTCCGAATCATACACGGTCCGAATCGTCCAGATACCATGTAACGAGTTAATATTCTTACGTTCGATGTGTACTCTGGGGTTATTGATAGAAAACCCCGATAGAACCGATCGTATTTACGGAAAATGTCACTCGTGTTCAGAACGTTCAATGCTGTTGGAAAAGCGAATGAAAAAAAAAATTATGGTGTGTGTTTAAAGAAATCACCAAGACTACGTGATTTGCATACAAAATAATCTTTATATTTGCTCTTTATGTCATGTTTTTTTTTTTTTGGTCAAATCTACTTTGACATTCAGGGTTTGATTGAATTTCTAATTTTCCAAAATTTGCGCTAGGCAGCTTGCACCCGTCGGCTTATCATCTTGAATTTATAATTTCATAATATATCTCTCAGGTTGGTAATGTGGTGTAACTATTTAAAGATGAAAAATGACAATGCCAGCGAGACAGAAATCATTCGTGTGTGCGATTTTCAACATGAAAGCGTGTAACTTTAATATCCAAAGCCCACCAGTTTGGTTTCAAAACATAATAAGGGGGCTTAATTCTTAACTGCCAGTGCGTCCTCGGTTACGGTGACATTTGAGCAGATGTGAACTGAAGCCACAGAATTTATTTATTTATTGGTGTTTAAGGTCACATATTTCTGCACAATGGCTAACCATGACCGTGACAATTTTACGGGTGGAGGAAGCCGGAGTACCCGGAGAGAACCACCGAGCAACGGCGAGCAACTGTCAGCTCCCCAACATACCAACTCCACACAAGCAGGGGGTTAGCATTGGTTGAAGACAGGTGCACCATCGACGTGCAGTACGCCTTAGTACACAGCGTTACCGTGCCCCCACGTGGGTAATGGGGGTGAAGTGTGTTGCCCAAGGACACAACGCCGTTGCCGCAGTTGGGATTCGAACCGAGGACCCCTCGGCTTGCAGCCTGCACCTCTACCAACTGAGCCACCGCGCCCCCGAAGTCAAGAAGAATCGGTTTATTGCATCTACTATCTTTATAAGAATAATTATAATTTAACTGAAATTTATTGAAACCTCTTTAATACATATTTAAAAGTGTATTTACAACAACTAATTCTATACACAGAATCTGTTTCTAGAACCATTATTTTGGTATTAGGGTGAGGTATTACATTAAGCTAAATGCCGGCCTAGCATCAAATTTTGATTTCTATTTAGTAAATTAGACCTATTTTGCAAAAATAACCTGTAACATGGTTATTATGGAAGACCATAACTATTGTAAACTGGAGGAAACTTCTTTTCATTTTTAGCTTAACTTGACATAGTCAAGACAAGCTGTTAGTCTGTGAGTCGGTGAGTCAGTTCACATTTTCCTTTAGCACGGGCTACACCCTGCAGTTCTTGTCTGATCGTCTCGAAATTTCATATGCAGATTTGGGGTCATGTCTAGATGAGTACGTCCCCTTTTGGTCGCGATCGGGCAACCGGTATGGCTGCCCGAGCCCAAAACCCCCAAAACCATTAGCACAGTCTACAGGTCGTATTTATGAATGGATTTCATTGTAACTTGGTAGGATGCCTCTGTATAATGCCTAGATGAGAACGTCCCCTTTTGGGCATCATCCGTCAAACGTGATGGCTGCCCAAGCACGAAACCCAAAAACTTTCAGCACTGTCTGCAGGTCATGTTTAATATGGTGGGATTTCATTGTGACTTGGTAGGATGACTCCTTATAATGTCTAGATGGGAATTTCCCCATTTGGGCATGATCTGCCAACCGTGACGACTGCCCGAGCCCAAAACCCGAAAACCTTTAGCACAGTCTACAGGTCATATTTATTGAGGAATTTCATTGTAACTTGGTGGGTTGACTTCATATATTGTCTGGATGAGAAGGTCCCCTTTTGGACGTGATTGGGCAACTGTGACGGCTACAGGGGCCCGAAGCCCGAAAACATTTAGCGCAGTCTACAGGTCATATTTATGAAGGGATTTCATTGTAACTTGGTAGGATGACTCCAAATAATGTCTAGATGAAAACGTCCCATTTTGATCGCGATCATTCAGCCTTGATGGGTGCCCGAGCCCAAAAACCTTTAGCATAGGCAAAAGGTCATATTTATGGAAGGATTTCATTGTAACCTGTTAGGTTGACTCCATATAATGCCTAGATGATGACATCCCCTTTTGGTCGCGATTGGTCATCTGTGATGGCTACAGGTGCCCGAAGCCCGAAAACCTTGAGCACAGTCTACAGGTCATATTTATGAAATGATTTCATTGTAACTTCGTAGGATCACTCCAGATGATGCTCAGATGAGATTGTCCCCTTTGATTGCGATCATTCAACCAGGAGGGCTGCCCGAGCCCGAAGCCCGAAAACCTTTAGCACAGTCTACAGGTCATATTTATGAAGGGATTTCATTGTAACTTGGTAGGTTGACTTCATATAATGTCTAGATGAGAACGTCCTCTTTTGGACACGATTGGGCAACTGTGACGACTACAGGGGCCCGAAGCCCGAAAACCTTTACAACATTCTACAGGTCATAATTATGAAGGGATTTCATTGTAGCCTGGTAGGATGACTCCAAATAATGTCTAGATGAGAACGTCCCCTTTTGGTCGTGATCATTCAGCCTTTATGGCTGCCCGAGCCCAAAGACCTTTAGCATAGTCTATAGGTCATATTTATGGAAGGATTTCATTGTAACCTGTTAGGTTGACTTCATAGAATGCCTAGATGATGACATCCCCTTTTGGTCGTGATTGGCCAACTGTGACAGCTACAGGTGCCGAAGCCCGAAAATCTTGAGCACCGTCTACAGGTCATATTTATGAAGGGATTTCATTGTAACTTTGTAGGATCACCCCAGGTGATGCCCAGATGAGAATGTCCCCTTTTGGTTGCGAT
Source organism: Pictodentalium vernedei (assembly GCA_031216915.1). NCBI lineage: Eukaryota > Metazoa > Mollusca > Scaphopoda > Dentaliida > Dentaliidae > Pictodentalium > Pictodentalium vernedei. The sequence goes on from CM062289.1 coordinate 401,069,476, forward strand.
CATTCAACCATTATGGCTGCCCGAGCCCGAAGCCCGAATACCTTTAGCACAGTCTACAGGTCATATTTATGAAAGGATTTCATTGTAACTTGGTAGGTTGACTTCATATAATGTCTAGATGAGAACGTCCCGTTTTGGACACGATTGGGCAACTGTGACGGCTACCTTTTGGCCCGAAGCCCGAAAACCTTTAGAACAGTCTACTGGTCATAATTATGGAGGGATTTCATTGTAGCTTGGTAGGATGACTCCAAATAATGTGTAGATGAGAACGTCCCTTTTTGGTCGCGATCATTTAGCCTTGATGGCTGCCCGAGCCCAAGACCCCAAAACCTTTAGCATAGTCTATAGGTCATATTTATGGAAGGATTTCATTGTAACCTGTTAGTTTGACTCCATATAATGCCTAGATGATGACACCCCCTTTTGGTTGTGATTGGTCAACTGTGACGGCTTCAGGGGTCCGAAGCCCCAAAACCTTGAGCACAGCCTACAGGTCATATTTATGAAGGAATTTCATTGTAACTTCGTAGGATCACTCCAGATGATGCCCAGATGAGAATGTCCCCTTTTGGTTGCGATCATTCAACCATGATGGCTGCCCGAGCCCAAAGCCCAAAAACCTTTTTCACAGTCTACAGGTCATATTTATGAAGAAATTTCATTGTAACTTGGTAAGTTGACTTCATATAATGTCTAGATGAGAACGTCCCCTTTGGACGCAATTGGGAAACTAACTGCTACAGGGGCCTGAAGCCCGAAAACCTTTAGCACAGTCTACAGGTCATATTTATGAATGGATTTCAATGTAACTTGATGGGATGATTCGTTTTGGAATAATTTCACTGTAACTTGGTAACTTTCTTTAATATACGTTAACTGTGAGGGCCACATACATTAACTGTGAGGTCATATTAACCCACCCCTCAGCTCTTTAGTACAGTGTACACCTCATATTATCTTTATCAAAAATATAGCATACAGGGACCAAAAATGAACATATTCCCAATTATCACAATTCTTGTCTTATTTCATAATCCTTTCATAAACATTGAACATTATCCTTTTCATCAAATACAACACACAAGTTAAGCTACAGTGTCATTGACACTTTCATTTGTTTTCCTCAACATTGCGACTCTTCACAATCAAATGACAATTTTGTCGTTTGAAAAAGTAGCTCGGCTGAAACTGAAATTGAGAATCAAATATCTTTTGATTTGTTTTCAAATTGATCTGTCCATGCTTAAATTAATTATTCCTCAGATTTTTCCTCAACATAATGTTTTACATGAAACTACATTTGTGACACTCAGTCTTATTATTTTAAAGATGGTCTTTTCAGTAAAACTGCATTGGCATATTATCATCGTCCTGTTTTTTTTGCACAGCACTGCTGTATTTTCTTGTTTTATGTTTTAGGCCTCATAATCTACAGAATAGCATGGGTGTGGGTGTGTGTAGGAGGGGGTGTGTATTTTGTCCCTTGGGTGCAAGAAGGCTTTGCAATGCTAAAGCATTGCAAAGCCTTCTTGCACTCAAGGGACAAATTTATCAATTTACCATTTTTTGTTTATTTTTTTAAGTTTGTATTGGCTATAAAAAGAGAGCATGCGGCAGCCAAAAGAACCATGCAGGGGGGGGGGGGGGGGCCTGAGAAACATATTTTTAACTTCTTTAGGCCTAATCTTATTTACTTTATTCCGTGCTTGTTGATATTCATCCTTTGCTACCCCGGCATCGTTGCTTTCCACCCCTTTGAGTTTTCTACTTCTCCCGTACGCAGCACATCAGACTTTTCTGCCCTTCATGTCCCTTTTTAACTCGTCATTCACTCTGTATTCAAGTTCCTGTGTAGGCAACCTAATCCTTCATATACTTTCCTTCCCTGCCTCCAAAAGGCTCACAACTATGGCATCTGCCATCTTCTGGACATTGGCCCCCGGTGTACATTCGCAAGCTTTCATTTCAATTCATCTAACTTCGCCTGGTCAGCATTCTTTCTGAGTTCACAAATCTCGTTAAAGCTTCCTTTGCTTCTTACTAGGTTTTTGGCCCTGATCGTCTCTGTAATCAAATTGTGGTCACTATCCAACCCCCTTTTACCCTCATCGTCCACTTCTTCCTCTATCACCTCCCTCCACAAATCAATATATGCGAGAATATAGTCGATTATTGTTCTTCTGTCGTTGGGGGCGCGGTGGCTCAGTTGGTAGAGGTGCAGGCTGCAAGCCGAGAGGTCCTCGGTTCGAATCACACCTGCGGCGACCGCGTTGTGACCTTGGGCAAGACACTTCACCCCGATTGCCTACATGGGGGCACGATGACGCTGTGTACTGAGGCGTACTGCACGTCGACGGTGCGCATGTCTTCAACCAATCTAACCCTGCCTGCGCTGCGGTGCAGAGTTCAGAGTTACGATGTTGGAGAGCTGACAGCTGCTCGTCGTTGCTCGGTGGTTCTCTCCCGGTACTCCGGCTTCCTCCACCCGTAAAACTGCCACGGTCACGATTAGCCATTGTGCATAAGTATGTGACCTTAAACACCAATAAATAATAAATAAATAAATTCTTCTGTCGTTCATCTTCCAAGTCCATTTCCCTTTATACCTCGCGTCCCTGATCAGAATCTTCAGACCGAGCTCATTCGTGAAGCCCAACAGCTTACTTCCATTCTTGTTGACTTTCTTATCACCGCCCTATATGTCTTATTCCTTATCACCTAAGTGTCCATTAAAGTCACCCATCAAAATTATACCGAGCTCCCTGTTTTCTAATTCCGTGATATTGGACCAACGTGTTGAGTTTACTGAGTCATTCCACCCCGGTTTGCTTCCCTACACCGCACCTTACACAATCCCAAGGGCAATAGTTTTGTTTTTTAGATTAACCTTTACCCAACCGATTTCTTTCGATACCTCAGCCGAGGTACTGACATCTGCCAGATCTGTGATCAACGATGGTTTTAAATCCTCTTTATGGGACATGCCTACCCCTACCCCTTTTCGGATCTTCAGTTCGCCCTACACCTATTCACACTCCCTTACTTGGTCTACCCGTTCCCCGTGTCTTAACCACCTATCGTTTAAGTCCCATGTCAGGACCACAGACCACCTGGTCAATTCCGCGTACAATGTTTCTCTCTGCTACAACTAACTTTCTTTCATTCTCCTTCCTACACCACCCCCCCCCCCCCCCCCACCCGACCCTACATCCTTGCAACTCGCATCGTTTGGCGGTCCTCCGAACTGCTATCTGCATGCAGTTCGATACTGACTTAACCCTTTACCTAATCTGAAAAGCAGACGACACTTGCAAAAGTAATTCTTGAATAACTAATTTTTTTCATTTTTTGTCTCAAAAACATAGGTTATGACCCCTCGTTGGAACGAGCTCGTCTAGCTCGTTCCAACGAGGGGTCATAACCTATGTTTTTGAGACAAAAAAATGAAAAAAATAATGAAAATTAATTGGCGATTTTTGAGAATAACGGTGGCCGGTTTTGGCCGTTACGTTAGGTAAAGGGTTAAGCAAGGTTCACACTTTTTAGAAAACTGGATATAAAAACGAAGTAAAAACTTCAACAAAGGGAATTTTATTAAATAGACATGTTTACACTCGATAAAACATTTTGTTGAAAAATATTGCCACGAAGCAGTGGCTTATTTACATCAAAACAAGGCAAGATAAAAAGAGTCTAAAATTGTTATGGCGGGTTGTTAGATAGGATCGTATACTATAATACATATAAAGGGTGTAGGGGTGCGACTCCCAATATTATATTTTCCACTCGGGGTATTTTTGTGTGGACTGGCGTCTTGGATATTATTTTATCATGTACTGCAACAATACCAGAGAACAAAGCATACCCACAGCACAACATGATCAAGCATTACCTTTTACTCAATGCATCCATAGGATAGTAAGTGTATTTCCCACTAACATGGGGGAGGTACTCAATTTTTTGTGCTCGCCTCCAACTCGCTTCGCATCATGACCCATGTTTGAAAATATGATGAACCTACCAACCTCCTCCTCACCCCCATTCCATCCCAAAATTTTGGATCTTCAACTGGTTACTTTCCAAGAAAAATAGCATTTAGATATTTATGTTTTAGGTCACCTTCAGCTGTATAATGACCACAGCCTAGTTTAGCCAAGTTTAGAGGGAGGGGTGGCGGAAGTTGATGTAAATAAACAATGCTCCTCCCATCCCTTCAAATATTTTTGTCCAAGGTTTCTAAGTTCCTGGCGCCTCACAGACACCAATCGCTTTTTCACCCTTTACCCAACGTAACAGCCAAAACCGCCCAGCGCTATTCACAGAAATCGCCAATTCATTTTCATTATTTTTTCATTTTTTGTCTCAAAAACATAAGTTATGACCCCTCTTTGGAACGAGCTCGTCGAGCTCGTTCCAATGAGGGGTCATAAGCTATGTTTTTGAGACAAAAAATGAAAAAAATTAGTTATTCAAGAATTTGGTTTGCAAGTGTCGTCTGCTTTTCATGTTAATAAAGTGTTAAAGAGGATATTTTGATGTCTGTAAACAATGAATATGTTGATGATATGCCCATTTTTTGTGGCAATTGAATATTTACAACATAGCTTAGTTATTATTGACAACAGGGATTGCCGAGAATAGAATGCTGTTACATTGTTATTAGTTGCCATGCCAGGTAAACACCATGACGTTTCATGAGGTGAAAGCTGTTGGCTGTGACTGTGGTCACATCGTAACAGCTGTCACGTCATCATCAAACCTCGTGGATTGGGACGAGTTATATCGCGTTCATTGAGCTGACACCAACTTGGGGGCAGATTGCGTTGCGACGTTTTTCGCTGACGTTTCAGCAAACTAGTTATACAGAGGTCTTACTTATTTATTGGTGCATAACGTCACATCAGCATCCGATCTCTGTATACAGCTGGTGCTATATACAGAGATCAGCGATTTTGATAAACATAGATCAGTAACTTGTGACAGTGGTCCATCGAGTATTAAAATAATAATAACCTGATAATTCTATCATAAATGTGTTGGCATTTCAGTTACTAGAATCAATTTTATATCCCCTTTCATGGCTTCATTTTCAAAAGTTTTCTTGGTAGTGAATTTCCAACTAGGGGGGAGGGACCCCTCCCGGTCATTCCCTCTAGTTTGAAATTCACTTCTCTACACCCCCAATCGGAAACCTCTAGCCACGTATCTGGAAGTGGTGAAAGTGATCCGGTTGCTCCAATGCAAAGCCCGCAGGGACGGCGTTCTTGTTTGTTTTTTTTCTTGACGTTTTTTTTCTTGAGGTTTAACCTGATCTTAGGCACCGGCACCATACGAGACCAGGGAAATAATACGTTACTGTGCCGCACCATGAGTGCAAATATTCTAAATGGTGGCCCTGACCACAGAGCAACATCCTAACCTCATTGTAGTATCTCATCCATCATTCAACCCTTCACAAATTAACGTAGTATGCCATCACACAGAACTTGGGGTACTGATTCTATCTGTAAGTTGAAACATAGACTGTGGAATCATGCCTACAGCAAAAAGTCTTCTCCAAGAAAGAGTTATTGTAAGTAAAATGGAAATGTCAGGAAGACAACCATCCGGCTATGATGTCTCCAAACAATTTACCAACTCCAATTCTTTATGTATAATATTAATCCACTGTACCTTTATATGCTGACTTCCACAATTTTCGACTGTTCATTTTGTTATTATTAATTTTTTATATTGTTTGTGTGTGGTATATTGTTGAATAAATGTCATTTCATTTTTTATCATATGACTCATCCGTCTTGTTCACTTTAAAACATTTGATATTTTGTTTTCATATTAATCAGTGATAAATAAAGCCTTCCGTCAATTTCATTGGTCAATTTCAAAACTAGACAATTTGATTGAAGGAACAAAATACAACTGGGCCACATTTTCATAATTTGCATAACTAGAGTTGGGAGCTTCCATTGGTCAATTTCAAAACTGGACAATTTGATTGGCTAAACAAAATACAGCTGGGTCACATTTGCATAATTTCAGTAGGGAGAATTTACGTTATCTGTCCTATTTAGGGTGGGTTATATTGCATTAATCTTTTACCTACAAGAAAAACGCCATTCATTTTTTTTATATTTTCACTTTATGCTTCCAAAACATAGGTTATAACCCCTCATTGGAACGAGCTCAACGAGCTCGTTCCAATGAGGGGTCATAACCTATGTTTTGGAAGCAAAAAATGAAAATTTTTAGTTATACGAGAATGTTTTTTCCAAGTACCGTCTGCAACTCAAGTTAGGTGATGGGTTAAAAAGTCATACTAAGTGGCTAATTTGTGCGTGTGTGTGTGTCATATGATAAATAGAATATGAAATGAGTGTTTTTCTCATATAATATTTATGAAACTCGTCCGAATTTTCCGTTTGGGCTCGCCAGAGGCTCGCCAAAACGGAAAATTCTTAGACTCGTTTCATAAATATTATATGTAGCGGGGGAGGAATTCGCTAGAATTGTGCACTTGGTGATACCTTCCTGAAATTTGGCATGATGTAAGGGTAGGCATCAGAGATTTCAAAATCGATCGGCTACAAGTTGGCACCATCCTCTAGCCACCACTAGCAGCGAAATCCAAAATGGCCGCCAAGCGGATCGAAAAAAAGCTATTTTCGCCGATCGCACAACTGAAGCTCCAAACCTAACACCATACATGTGCTGTAATTGATGTGAATGATGGAGTGAAGCCCTTGGAACAAGTTGGGGGGAAGATTAATGGATAATGGGATCAGAATTTCCGTCGATGTGTGCGTCTGTGTGTCTGACTGTCAGTATGATCGTCCGTCCGTAGATAAATTAGTGTTGAATGTTTCTCGGGAATGCAATGGTCAAATGAACATGGTATGAGAGATTCCTGTCAACACATGAACAAGGGTACTCGATAGTATGCAGCAGTGGGGATACTTGGACATTTGATAATCCAATTAAAGTGACAGTCTATTCTCAACTTCCGGCATTTTCGATAGATTTATTTTCTAAGAAAATAAAACTATCAAATTTCTAGAGGAGTTCTGGTTCAATCTCAACACCATAGCGACACGTCTGCCAGCAAGGGCAGTGCTGGAATGAACTCGGGATGCATTAGTTCCCGTTGTTAATTATACAATGTTATCTTGCCAGTATAGAACATTGGCAAAATGGGACTAGAAGGGGTGAGTGTATGTTTGCAGTCATTCGAGGTACAGGAATATTTTTTGACTACAAGTAGTATTCTCATTTTCGGCCAGTTAAGATGTGGTGTGTTCCAAGTCAGGATTAATGTTGCCGACACTTAATGCCCATCCCTCATGGTATGCTACTTTACCAGGGATATAGAGATATAGCCACCACTGGGAGCCAAAACATGACCTTTGATGTCGATGAGTGGTCGAAATGTTTTAGCGAATAACTTATCGAAATATGATCCGGTATGGCAATTTGATACCTTACGTTAGATTTATTAGATCAACTCAGGTATGGATTCATTGAGACATGAGTGCGCTACAAGATGAAGGATTTCCAAGTTGATTTGCTATGGAGTAGGAACTGACTAGTCACATGTGGCCTATGGCCAGAGAAAGACAAGGATACCATAGATGAACACACGGGTGAACGAAGGTATCAACTGTTGTACAGAGGCAAAATAGTTGGGGATATTGTATCATGCTATGCATGAATTAACACCGTCTTGTGCAGTAAATAACAGACTATTTTCCGAAATCTAAAACTGTATTCCTATACCCCGGACAATGTAGCAAGCCACATGGGATGAACATTTGTTAGCAAAATCAACTCAACTAGAAACATGACATGTGTTAACTGGCCGAAAATGGAAAAAAAAATACCAGAATAGGAGATGACTGGTCCTAACATGACAGTATACTACTCAATATTGTTACAACAGCCACCTTCACACTTACACAAAGGTGTGCACCTTAATCCAGCTTTCAAGCATTTGCAATTGCCCTTGCAGGCCTTGGCACAACTACAGTGGAGCATCAGTGCACATGCAGCACTTGCGTCTCCTAGGTGAGTCCAAAATGGGACCAGAATATTGAGACGTGGATTCCACTCCCATCCGTACTGTGATGGGTCTGGCACACATAAGTGTTTCTGCAGAGCACGATGCCAAATGAAAGATGACACAAGAATTACCCTTTTTACATGTTGATACAGAGCTGCTTTGGTGGGCGGGATGTTTTCCATAGACTTAAGGCCATGTGTGAACATATGCCGTCTCGCATCATTGACACGTGTACTGACACAACTGTTACTGTACATCTGTATGGTGAGTTTTTCGATATGCTGCATATGAGGGGAATCCTCTGAAAAGACTTGCGGATTCTCAGTCAATTCTATCATCATTTCAGTTGATGCGGGAAAATTCATCCATGCATTCCATCCTGTCTTCTTCCCAATGCCGAGCATGCTGGATGTTACATCACAACCTGTGAAGGCGTGGAAGAAAGTCAGGGCCTTACAGTAATCAGGTCCAAGTTGTGAAGCTATCTCATGAATTGGCATATCTTTATATGCCTTTCCAATTCCAAACCCAATCCACAGCTCACTGAGTCCAAGGTCACGGAATGTTGCGAAATGGTGCAAAGACAGAATGACGACATCAGAATCAACCGTGCGAAGAAAAGCTATTTTGTGACCTTGTGAGACTGCATGGTTGAGATGAAGCATCATGCGCGTGTCTGCTTCCTCGTGGTTCGATGGAGATATGTCACATAAGCTAACATCCTTATTGCATAGTACATATTCTCCTGATGTCGTTAACAACTGGTACTCGGATGTTGATGTTAATTTCAGCAGTTCAGCAGACAGGAACTTGAAAAATTCGTCTTTATTCTCACTAACTTTCAAGAATGCCTGCCAATTCTTCCCTTTAGGTAAAGGGACGTTCTCGGACACCCGTATCAACCTAACTGCTGTCTCACCGAGGCGTTTTGCTCGCGTCTGATTCTTCAAACTGCCTTCGGGGTAACAGTCATAGATCGCATCAACCCTTGTGGTGTTCGTGTTAATCAGAGATTCGATGTATGGCAATAATTGCAATCGAGCATATTCTCCAAACAGATCCGCTTTCTGTGGTTTGATTACATGGACTACAGCAGGCATATCCAAGATGACAACTGAAGCTTGTCTAGCTGCTGAATTCTTCCCTTGTGCAGGAATAGCTGGTAAACAATTGAGAATTTGAGATTTTGTCCCACTCCGTAGCTTACCTCTATCGGATAATGCTGGCGGATCACGTGCATTCTCGTGCATGAAAAACTCATCCATGTTTGAATCAGGCCGGGCTTGCAGTGAAACGAACATCTGGGTAACTATTGCGGCAGTTGCTTTACTTGACATGAGTTTGTCTCGGCCTTTGTCCAGGTTGGCTGGGGGTGGGTTAAGGAAGGTATATATATTTGCCTTGGGAATAACATCATTCAGGGGTACGGTGCATTCCACAAGCCTTTCCTTCAAGAAAGTGGAATATAAATGCTTGCCCCTTTCGGGTAATGACCGTAAACTCTTACTAACTTCGGGGTCCATATATTCACCAGTATCTAATGTCACCAGCTGACCACTAGTTTCATCATAAGGGTTGATAATGAGTCCCTGATTCACCAGATCGAGGAGAGATTTCAATTGATTCAGAAATTTTTTCTGCTCTGATACCGAACTTTCCGGGTGTTCCGTGTTATCTGATGATGTTGTGTGGAAACTTGCATATTCATACTCATCTATAACACGCAGAACTTCTGACCTTGAAAGCTCAATAACGACTTTCTCTTCAGCCTGGCCATAGAGACCTTTTGGACCACTGTCTTCTTTGAGTAGTTGGATACTATGTTCTTGGCTCTGATCTAAACCCATCATACTGAACTTCCTCTCACTACGCTGGACCACAAAATGGCCTTCCATGAATTTGTTGTGGATTGAAGGATGCCGCCTGGGTAGCTGAGACATGTCTCTCAGAAATACGGGGACCCACCGACAATAATTTGTATGTCCTAGGGCAAAAAAGTAACTGCACAACTCATCGATAGAACACAGTGTACCAGGCCAGTTACCGATTCGTTGGTTCCGAACGAATTGACAGCTTGTCAAGAGAAAGTTCCGAACGATTTCACCCCAATAGCGCGCAGTTGGAGATTGTGAAAGAATCCTCTGTTCCCACATTTCAAATGACTCATGGGGCCCAGTCTGCTGACAGTAAATCTCATAAGCATTCTTTCTGAGGATCTCAAGCCAAGCTAGAGTGAGAAGATATGCCTGTCGCGTCCTCTTGACATGTTTCCCACCAAGTAGGGATGATGCTACACCGGGTGTGAATATCTTTGCGAGGTGAAACATTCGCTCCCAACCAGAACCACCCATAAGCTTACCACCAGCTTCTTGGGTGCACATTTCAAGATGCAGGAATCCAATCATACACACCATTCGATCCTCACCTATCTCCTCTGGGAACAGCCATTGACATTTTTTCTGCCTGGCATACAACGGACAGTCACCTTCAATGACAGGTATCTGGCCGGGGTTTACGAAAGCAGTAGCTTCCCTGACCACATACATAGCATGCTTCTGCATACTGAGTGAGTCCGCTTTCTGCTCACTGAAAACAGGGAATACCCCAATAACTGCACGAGGTTTGACATTGTCTTGATCTTCATGTTTTGAAAAGAAGCCTGAAAAGGTCACAGGGACTTCATCAAGCTGCCAGCTGCCATCAACCTTCCCTTTATTGCTGATCTGTGACACATGAGACAACCAGTCATTCTCTCCCACGTTCAAATCTGCATATTCATTGGGCCGTACATTACATTCATCTGGAGATTCAAGCCTGATGTCCCCACCAAAGTCTTCAACGAAAGGAACAAATGCATAGTCGTCTGGGAGTTCAATTTGTGTGTCTTCTGGAACATCTAAACTCAGTGGTGGGGGATCAGTACCCACATTGTCCCTGCTCAGTTGACCAATGAGTGTGATGGACGTACCATGCATATCAGATCTACCAGATACATCAATGTTATCAGTGGTTCCTATCGAGAAAACATTACGTTTGCAGTTAGCTGGGACTACAACACCTTCGTTCTTGAACCGCAGTGAAACAGCTCTCGCGAAACTCCTGCGAACATCCATTACGCGATCATAAGAGACAGAGAGTCCCATTTGATGAAAATCTCTGATAAGATTTTTCATACGATCATGGGCATGCAACTTCAAACCCACATAAAGAGGCATTGGAGTTTCTCTGTCACGTCTCTGGTGAACATTTTGTGCATGTTCGGAGCGTTTCGCTGAATTGCTGATCAACATCTGTGAAATAGTACAAGCCACTCGAGTCTTGGCATTAACAGTCTCATCATCGCCTAAGTTCTGTATACTACATGTGCCCTCAAGTAGAACTCTAAGAAGAGTCAGGAGTGAGTTGGGTACAGGCTCGCTCAAGCAATAAGATGAAAATGATCCCGTGAAAGGAGCTTGAGATATGAGTATGTGTTTACGCAGAAGAAGACCCACATCAACTATCTTTTTTGCCTCTTCCTCAGACACTATACGAGTTAAAGATTCGGACAACAAGGAGCCAACTCGAAACCTACTTGAAATAAACACATCTCTACCCTGTGTGAAGGCGTCCCAGCCATCGCCCAATTTCTGCAACAAATGTTCTTTGAATCGAGTGGAATGTATTTCTTCACTAAGCCAATCAGAACCGACTTGCTTCAACCTCCGACTGTACAGATTCTTGAGATCGACAAGCTTCATCGCGGAATCGTTGTGTTCAACAAATGTTATGAGCTCTGCCATAACGAGAGGGTCATAGGGCAGGCCTGACGCGGAATGTTCGGCGTTCTTCGACTTTTTAGATTTAGCCGCTCGTGCTTCATTGGCAAGCTTACAATAACAGGTTTTGTGATAGTAAAGATCACTAGCAGCGGAATCAAATGCTGCATTGACCCGAGAAAAAACAACCCAGTTCTCGGCTTCCTTTGCCATAATTTTGAGTTTATTGTTATCAGACATTGATCTGCAAATAGGCTCACTGCTGTCACCTTCGCGTTTGTGACAATAAACACACTGGGGCAGTTTCCTGTCACAGCCAGATTCAAAACTTGTCCGTGTTCTTTTAGGACTCAGCGTGGAGCAGGATGCCACTGCCTCATTTCGCTCTCGCTTGTGTAGCACGCGCTGTACGATGTGAGTCCGAATACTGTCACGGCATGTCTTATGATATATTGCCTTATTCGTCAACAGTGACATCGACATACACTCATCACTCTCTCTCATCAAACAATCAATGGTCAAATTATATGGAAGCTCAACGCCATTATCTAGGAAGCGCGTTATGTCTTCCTCAATAGCTTTATAGGCGTCATGAAAACGAGATTCTCTATACGGACGCATCAATTTCTTGGAACTGTCTTGCTGGCAAAAGCAACAACGTTCCCAGTCAGTACTAGTCCGTACACGAAGAGGATTCTCACTCATTCTGTGAATGATTTTTGTGAACAATCGCGTTCTCGAATTAATTTCGACAGACAAATCAGAATTGCTTGCGGAATTACGCCAAACAAGAGATTGTATGGCAAAGAGACTGCTTCATAAAGAGCGTTGTTTCTCCGGGATCAGCGTCATTCAGGTTTGCCTGAATGACGCTGATCCCGGAGAAACAACGCTCTTTTCAAGTTCCAAGAAATTGATGCGTCCGTATAGAGAATCTCGTTTTATTCTACATCATCTCCCACGTCTGTTTCCAACACGTGCGTGGATCAGAGTTCACTTTCGCGCCCTTACAATCGGATGTATAGTCGGTAGACCGTCGAAAAGGAGGTTCCCTTTAGCCGCTGGCGGCCATTTTGGATTGTGCCGCTACTGGTCGCCACCGGTCGGTGTCAACTTGTAGCCGATCGTTTTTGAGAACCTCATAGCCTACACTAACAGTGTGCCAAATTTCAAGAAGGTATCACCAAGTGCACAATTCACCTGTATGTGACGAATTCCTCCCCCGCTAATGAGAAAAACACTTATTCCATATCCTCTATATATCATTTCATAATGTCAGTTAGAGAGCACTGCGGTGGATTCTAGACGTTAACATACTATTATTATTATTATTATTATTATTATTATTATTATTATTATTATTATTATTCCATAAAAACGTCGAATTCCTTATAAAATTTGACCGGTGGCCCAAGAGGTTGAGATGGCGGAGATAAACCATTCAAAAGACCGGTGATCAATACACTGATCTCTCTAATATAAATTTTGAGGACGTTTTTCACTAATATCAAACACTTTTTGTTTTTGTGGTCTCGTCACACAAGATAAAATACGGCCCTGTGAAACATTTGTTACGACATATCACTGGAATCGGCTTAATACGATTTGTTTTTTTAATTATTGTTGTTTAAGGTCACAGTCAGCATTATATGGCGATATCATTACCACAACAAAGGTATGAAGTCAAATTTATAGCATGATTACCTATTCTACTATATATAAAAAAGCCTATGAAATAAATTTTAACTTTACACACCAACCGCGACAAATCAGCGGCTGGCCAAAGTGTTATTACACTGTTATTACACGCCAGCAATGGGATTTCAATAGTTAAAATTTACACCTACAGTGGAACTACATCCAAGTTGACCTTTGGTGACCTCGCGTTGAATGCAAACTTGTCTAAATTTATCACTCGTCGCCTCGTTAAGAGTGAAATGAAACAGGTAGTTATTTATTACGTTTTTAAATAAGTTTACCTCATAAGATACCAAAAATTAACAAACATACGTTGTCTCATGTTAATAAAGCATCCATAACTCGAATTAGTATGTTATTGTGTTATTAAAATGAAAAAGGTCCCGTTATTTACGCATTTCGTTTTCTATTTCGTTTCGGCGATAAAATTACCAGCGGAAGTAGCGCCCACCGGTACCTATGAAAAAAAAACAAACAAAACAACAAACAGATTCGCACGTGTGAATATTGATTTATTTAGCATTTAAACTCTTATTAATCTGACGATCATGGTATAAATAAAATATACTCAAAGTAGCTTGGTGTACCAAATGTTCAACACACGTGGTGAAGTGGTGTTCTCTGAGAGAATATATTTCATGGAGATCATGGACACGCCATTTCCAGGCCTCCATTTTCGAAAAAGACTTAATTTTAGACTTAAGATTTCTGATTTTATTTCTACTCTAAATTCGTCAGCGAATTGAATTTGAATCAATATTTCGAAAAAAACTTTGTTGTTAAAAGGTTCGCGGTTAACACCACTTCACCACTCGTGGTGAACATTTGGTACACCAAACTACTGTGGGTATATTCTATATTTAACTAATTCTTCATAGCTATGCAGTAGAGGCAGCCGAAGCTCGATAAAAGTGTGTGTGTGTGGGGCGGGGGGGGGGGGGGGCAACTTTTCAAGGCTACCATAGTTCGACCCAGTGGGAGAAAAGTTACATAGAGATTATTACCATTATGTGGATGTACAAAATATGTATCCGAATCGAGCTCCGGGTTCTAAGGGCAGATCACGACGAGTCGAAGACGAGTCGTGATCTACCCTTAGAACCCGGAGCGAGAACCCGGAGATTCGGATACATATTTTGTGCACCCACATAATGGTAATAATCATTTTATCTTACAATATATTGGGGATAAGTCCAGAATGTAGACGAATATATAACGAACTATTTATTCGTACGGATGAACAAAAAGAAAAAAATGGAACTCACGCGAAAGGAACGTGCTTGTATCCGACCCCCTGATACAATCATCTGTATCAGGGGGTCGGATACACGACAGTTGCGGAGTAAATACAGACAAAATACATGTTGATTGTAAGATAAAACCATATATCAGTAAATATGCAGTGATATACAATAGTCTCTCCTTTAGATGAGAACGGGAGCGCCGTGGCTTAGTAGGCAGAGGTGGAGGCTGCAAGCCGAGAGGTCGTCGGTTCGAATCCCTCATGCGGCAACCGCGTTATGTCCTTGGGCAAGACACTTCACCCCCATTGCCCACGTGGGGACACGGTGGCGTTGTGTACTAAGGCGTACTGGACGTTGATGGTGCACTTGTCTTCAACCAATGTTAACCCTGCTTGTGTGGAGTTGGTATGTTGGGGAGCTGACAGTTGCTCGCCGTTGCTCGGTGATTCTCTCCGGGTACTCCGGCTTCCTCCATCCGTAAAACTGTCGTGGTCATAATTAGCCGCAGTGCAGAAATATGTGACCTTAAACACAAATAAATAAATTTAGATGAGCATGCTGCGGTGTGGTCAGTGTCCTGTCCATGACATCAACTTCAATTATCTTCCAACCCGAAGGCTAGGCTAGCCTTCGGGTTGGAAGATGTGTGAAGTATAAGAAACAGATCGACGCGACCGAAGGTGGGATTCTTTTACCAAATGTTGCTTGGATGAATGGATGTGCAAATAATATATTACACTTATGCTTGCATATTGACACATTTGAGTGCGCCTATTTTAAATCATTGCGTAACCGCGCAACATGTCTGTAGAAAAAAGTGGAGGGGCGCATGTCCCCAGTGCCCCCTGCTTCCGCCGCATCTGCTATGCAGTCCACTTTAGGGGCCTTCCAACCCAGGCGTCACTAGGGCCTATTTTACCAGTAAAGCAGAACTTTAATACCACAGACAGCTGCTCAATTTTCCGTGGATTCTACATGATTATTATCTTAATTATTTGGTCTCGAAACATAGCTTATGACATTTCATTGGAATGAGCTCGTGAAGTTAATACCAATAGGGAATGTGTTTGAATGTGTTTGAAAGAAAACATGAACTGTTTTGCTCATCATGCAAGAATTTTTTTCTTGGAGTGTCGTCTGCTGCAGTATTCGTGTTAGGCAAAAAAGTAAGTGTTAAAAATATCTTAGTATTGGGAAGAATAAGACAAACAAAACTTACATGAGAAATCAATGGACATTTGGTAACTTTCGTAACTTTCATTCCACACATACTCCGACGATCATTCAAAGATAAAATAAAATGCATCTAGTGGCAATGTTTATCACCCACCATACTTTAATACCCTTCAACAAAGCAATGTTTGGGAGCCACGGAACGGTGACTGATTTTACGATCCCAATTTCAGTAAAGAAAGAAAAAAATTACACATAACTCCACCCCTGTATTAAATTAAATTATTCAATCATGGTAATCAGAAAATATATTTTTGACAACACAAACTTCAAACAAAAGAATTTAATGCAGACAAGAAGCATGTTATGACTGGATCAAGATCTATCTCATTAAACTTTCATAGGTCTTGACACAATAACCGTATCACGATCAAGCCAGAAAATAAGCAGACTGTCATCTGCAAAATGAGGACCCCAGAGGGTGAATTTAATGATGCTACCCTGCACACCAGGGTAGCATCACTACATTTACCCTCTGTGAACCTCAATCTGAATCAGGGTCTCAAAACTAAACAGAAAGAGGTACCCAGAGGATAAATCGGCCCACTGCATGGGATAGCATCATCAAATTCACTCTCTGGGGACCTCATTCTGCAAATGTCAGACTGCTTATTTTCAGGCCCGGTCGCGATACAACCAGGCCTGGTTTATTTATTTTTATTTTATTAGGGTTTAACGGCACATTAACAGCCAGGGTCATATCATGTCGGTGACAGTTTTACGGGTGGAGGAAGCCGGAGTACCCGGAGAGAACAACCGAGCAACGGCGAGCAGCTGTCAGCTCTCCAACATCGTAACTCTGAACTCTGCACCGCGGTACAGGCAGGGTTAGATTGGTTGAAGACATGCGCACCATCGACGTGCAGTACACCACAGTACACAGCGTCATCGTGCCCTCATGTAGGCAATCGGGGTTAAGTGTCTTGCCAAAGAACACAGCGCGGGAGCGCGAATCAGTCGCTGAAATGGTCACCCATCCAACTACTAACCGCGCTCGACGTTGCTTAATTTCGGTGATCTGACGAGAACCGGTTATCGCGACGCCACCGCGCCTACAACCAGGCCTGGTAATAAGTAACCAGTCCTTAACATTTGCAGATGGAGGTCCCCAGGACCCTAGGAGGGTGAATTTGCAGATCCTATTCCATACAGTGCGCTAGAATCCCCCCCCCCCCCCAAATATATCCGTTGAGTTCCTTTTTCTCCCTAGTCCAGAGACTTTGATTCAGATTCAGGTTCACAGAGGGTACATTTAGTGATGCTACCCTGCTGTGCAGGGTACCTTGACCAAATTCACCCTCTGGGGACCTCATTCAGCAGGTGAGAGTCCACTTATTTCCAGGCCTGGACACAACCGCACCATTGGTATAGATATACAATTAATTGAAACAAAGTACATCCCTAACAAAGACCAATTGTCAATTACGATCTGCATCCTCATAACTGCGGGATAAAACTGTCAATTGCATTACCCCACAAATTAAATAGAGACTATTTCTTGGAACTGTTAACAGAAATTATTGGTCAATATTGTTAATCTCGTAGCATAATCCATAATTATTTTGCTACCAGCTTCTTGACAGACATTAATACTAAGACGAATTTGGACAATATTATTTAAAACCTGGACTTGAGCAAGGCACGAACTATAAAATTTGTTATTACAAATTAACTTTATGCGTACTTCAAAAATCGAATGAACAACTCGTCCCCTGAGTTCCAAGGTGTTCTATGTGCCTACTGGCAGCCTACTGGCGTGTCTACTGGCGTGTCTACTGGCACCCTACTGGCAGCCTACAGGCGTGTCTACTGGCGTGTCTACTGGCACCCTACTGGCGTGTCTACTGGCGTGTCTACTGGCACCCTACTGGCAGCCTACAGGCACATAGAACACATTGGTACTCAGGGGACGAACTATTGGATGACGCGTGATATAATAATATATATATATAATAAAATAAATAAATAATTTTCGTTGGAAATGTAACGAATTGCGCTGAGTACGAGAGATTCGAAAAAATTCGAATCTTAAGACTGATTCGGGATCGATGTCGACAGAAGGCGATCCAAATCGAATCATTGGTACGATATCGAATCGAATGGAGTTTCGAAGATTTGCTGTGCCCTAGCTTCAACCTATAAGGCTATATGATTAAATTATTCTCCCACAAACACAGGTATGCCATTTGGTCTGTTAGCATCAGGGATTAATTGTGTCATCAGCAGCCCCTCCCCCACCAAACAGTCCAAAGATGCACTCCTAGGACTTGAATAGTTTGAAGCGATATCTTTCAGACCAACGGAATTAATCACAAAAAATTACTTACATTTACGTGCAACTAATTTTGGGATGCACACCGTGCGTGATGAATAATGCTGCAGAGAATAAAATCTCGAATTTGAGATAACCTATTTGCCGTTCATCTGGATATAATAAAGTGGACTGACTGCAATACAGCAATCGTGGACAAGTCAAAATCTATGGGTGAGCATTTTCCACGCATATAATTCAGAGATGACACCTAGCGAAATGTCCACCAATGAAGCACCGGGGTAATCCAGCTCCTTCATTGGTGGAAATTTTGCTAGGTCGTCGCCTGAGTGCTAGAATGTTCTATGTCCTCCATGGGACATAGAACATTCTAGCACTCAGACGAAAATGTGTCATAGCGGGTCATCTCTGAAAATGACAACCCCTGGATTTTGACCCATCCACGATGGCCCTACTGTATTACAGTTCACAGATTTTCAAAGAATCTGCGGCAAGCAAATGCAGCTGTCTTAGGGACTTTGAGCATTGAAGAGGGGGGGTCTTCCCACAGGAACATTTAAAACAGTGTTAGCAAGTAAGGTGATAACACATAATTTTTTCACGAACTGTTTGTAACTCCAGACGAACAACTTTTCGGTTTTTATTTAGATAACCACCAGAGGAACAGTAAAATCGTTCCCCTCAAATTTTATGACCTGAATTGATGTGCAGATGATATTGGCAGCGTGACACCCTTACACAGATCAGTAAAATTTACTTTCCTGCGAAGTGGGAATGATTCTTCAATAAATAGTACGTGTCAAAAATTCTCAAAATCCTCCTTCATATTTTTCTAACATTTATTATTCATTGAAAGATGTTCACAATAAAGGGTAAACCATCAAATAATCTCAACTATGCAAATGGGCGAAACGAATGATATTTTTATCTTACCTCCAACAAGTATCTGGGAATTTCATTGGTTCAAAGACGTCACATGCAGACTGCATATAAAACCATATACTGCCTGTCAACATCAATATACGCTGACAGCTATGGGTAATCTCCCCTTTGTTAATTGATTATTCAAAATGGCGGCAGCCGATAAACGCTTCAAGTTGAAAGATTGAGTGTTGGAAGCCCATATTTGGTCTGAAGTGCAGATTAGGCAACATAAAAGGCTTCATATTCTGTGGATGTGTGTCATGTTACCTTCGAAATGAAACTGTTTGGTACGTATGAATTTGCCTTGTTACAATTTATGGGAGAGTGCCTGTAGGCACTCCCCCATAAATTGTAACAAGGCAAAGACACGTGAACACACTGTGAGAATTCTCTCATTCAATTATTAGTTATTATTAGTTCTGTGTATCGATGCAGCAGTCAGTAAGATATATTCGTTACACAGTTTCTCGTCCAATATGAAACTAACTGACACCATATATACCTTATTAGGCCACCAACAAACTGTGTAATAATATTGACAGAATTTACATGTGCTCGGGAGCTGATTCCCTTCAGCGAATCTTTCATTTTTGCCTAATATTATTGCACGATTTAAGAAATAACTGTTGTTTTCCTTCGGTTTATGCAATATAAACCGAAAATTTTCAGCACAAGCTTAATTTTCGCAAAAGACAATTGTCAAACTCAGGAAAGTGTGTCACAAACAGGTCACGTCAATCATTGTCAAATTGTTTGTTGTTTTGATTTTCGATCGCAGACGACAGATATTTAGCAAGTCGCGTAACAATAGCATTAAAAACATTTTTTTAAGTTCCCCCAAAATCACGTTTGGATGTATGATCTTTTTATTCGTCTCCCACTTCGGTATATTTTATTAAATTCAATTGTTCCCGAGAAATTATCATTATATTCTCGCTGAATGGAGGCGATGAAAACTCGATCATTGATCTTTGTGTACAAGCTTATTATCCATCGATCAGTCTGCCGTCACGCCCTCACGGTGACAATTTGAGTTGAGTCATTTGAGCGGGGCTTCCAGAATCTTCAAAGTTGGATCGGATGTGTGCGAACGTGTATACATTCCAAGTCATGACGTGATTTGGTTTATACGATTTTGACAACTTTCACGCTGTATGCTTTCAACCAATCAAACGCAGAGGCGGGGCAAATGATTAAATTACTTCACGTTTAAACGCAATTTCACGTTTAAACGTAACTTGCGAAAACCCGAGTTGAGTGTGTATTAATGTAAAATCGCGTTTCCACAAAACCGGAAAGAAAAAAACCCAGAATAAATGAATGAATTAGATCTCGCAATCTTTCACCCATGCAAGCCTCACCCACGTAAATTATCTTACTGAGTGGTTTGTTTCATTTATTTAATACATCACCTTTGAATAATAGATGCTGTCCATATCCTCGGGTGGCTTTGCATATTTCTTTTACTTATAGGCTCGTCGGGTGAATGAGGATATCACTCACTGATATCGTTTTGAAAATCGACTTTCGATAAAGTTACCTCCCTTGAAATTAGTAGACGCGCTGTGAAAGTCCGATTAAGAAGCAATTAATTGTTGAGAAAACACATATGACATCAGTAGAAAATAAAGCCAAATTTCCTTTTGTTACTTTTATAAACGAAAGCAATAGACAACACCCTCCCGCCATCCAGCCCTTCACCACCACCCATCCTAAACAGACTCGGGCAACCATATCACATATCAGTTGTATTTTTGACATGAGCCCTAAGAGCCCATCAAAATCGCAACACCCGCCTCGCTTCTCAATAATCCAATACTATACTATCTCTCATCTCTGTGTTGAGGCCCAGGCAACTGTACCTGGTATCAAACCCTTGCCAATCTCCTCACCCCGGATGCACCTACATCCACAGTCCCAGCTCCATATTCTTTCTTTCGAAAACATCCCTGCTCTCATCCACACCTCACCCGATCAATTTGTGGCTTGAGGGCTAAATTATTTTTAAACATCTGAATTTATTCAAAATTTGTTTTATTACACGTTAGTGGAGAGTGCCCACAGGCACTCTCCAATAATGTGTAATAGAACAAATTTATATAAACGAAATATCATTTGCGTTTGACCGAATATGAAGCATGAGCAAGGAAAACATAAGCTTTTGCTCTGGTACCCCATTTTGTGAAAGCCCCGATAGTGACTCGCACTCAACCAGCTCGTTGGCGATAGTAACTATTCTGTTAAGTCCATTTGGTTTGTTCATCCAAAATTCGTCGCGTCGGTAGCGCGGTGGCTGAGTGGTAGACTGTTGGACTTCTATGTTAGAGGTCCCGAGTTCGATCCGAATCCGGAACGACCCGCGTTGTATCCTTGGACAAGGCACTTTATCCCGGTTGCCTTCATGGGGGCACGATGACGCCGTACACTAAGGCGTACTGCACGTCGATGGAGCACATGTCTTCAACCGCTGTAACCCTGCTTGAGAGGACCTTGAACAGAGTTCGAATGTTGAGGAGCTGACAGTTGCTCGTCGATGCTCGGTGGTTCTCTTCGTGTACTCCGGCTTCCTCCGACCGTAAAACTGTCATGGTCACGATTAGCCATTATGCCGATGCTCGGTGGTTCTCTTCGTGTACTCCGGCTTCCTCCAACCGTAAAACTGTCACGGTCACGATTAGGGATTATGCATAAGTATGTGACCTTAAACACCAATACATAAATAAATGAATTCGTCGCGTCTTCTCCTGTAAGCTGAATTTTGTTGTGCAGTTTGTTCGATTTCAACAATTTTGAAATTGTTTACACTATGACCTTCTGTCAGAAAATGTTGTGGTATCAGTTCGTACGGGTAGCGCGGTGGCTCACTGTTAGAGCATTGGACTTTAAACCGAATATAATCCTTTACCTAACATGAAAAGCAGACGACACTTGCAAAAACAATTCTTGAATAAATATTTTTTTTTATTTCTTGTCTCAAAAACATAGGTTATGACCCCTCATTGGAACGAGCTCGACGAGCTCGTTCCAATGAGGGGGTCATAACCTATGTTTTTGAGACAAAAAGTAATGAAAATTAATCGGCGATTTTTGAGAATAGCACTGACTGTTGTTCGTCATTACGTTGGGTAACGGGTTAACGATCAATGTTTCAACCCTGACCAGCGGTAATGACAGTGTATACTGAGGCAAGACACTTAGTCACTACTTACCACGTGGGGGTACGCAGGTGCTGTGTAGTGAGGCCCGTTGTACGTCGATGGTTCACTTGCCTTCAGCCGTTGCTAACTTTGCTTGTGATACATAGCAAGTATAGGAGAGTCTGACTTTGCTCACCGCTGCTTGGTGGTTCTCCTCGGGTTCGCCCACACGTAGAACTGGCCGATGTGACCTTTGCTATTGAAAGTGCTTTTAACCCCAAAAAACAAATAAACGATTGAATCCCACTTGGTAGATAATCTGATAAAAAAATTTGTTTCAAGTGTGCTTTATCTGAGAGATGCAAGAGCCAAAAGCGAAAGACATTCGTCTATATTAAGCTCAAACAGCACAGGAAAAAAATGATGTTAACATACCCTTCAAAACTTAATAGGAACGAGAATTTTGCAATTGCAAAATAATGTCAAGGTACTTCCATGTTTTACATGAAAGTATAATAAATGGGTGATTTTGAAATAGCAGAGCAATATATGGAGGCCATCCAACGAATCGCGCCCACGACGGCCCGCCCCAACACCGAGAGAAAAAAGTCCGTCGCCTTTTAACGCATCAAGTCGCCTGTTGGGGGGTTATTTTTGAATTTGGTCTTTTTCTTGATGATGTGAAACGGTGCGGTGATGTGCTCAGACGGCCCCCGCTCTAGGATAGTGCCATTTAAAGATTATTATTCACTGTACTGGGTGACGTTCATTGGCCAAATAGTGTCTCAAAGTGTCTCATCGACTGCCATCTTAGGGGATGGAGTGGATATGTTGCTATAAAAAAATAATGCCTAAGAAAATAAGAGGCCCAAGGGGCCTTAACTGGTGGAGTGCTAAATTATTTTTGGCCATCACAACTTCAACACGGATCATTACTGTCCTTGCATTCGGTTAGCTTTGAATATCCGCCTGCGAAACATTTTCAAACCTTTTGTTGACGGGAGCCATTTTCGTAACACGGAAGTCGTTTGATACAACATATGACATCACATCGACAAAACTCACGGGCCCAGTCGCTTTCGCGTGTTTCCGTAATTGGCTTCGGAAACCTTCGGACTGAGCGGTGAACATTGCAAAAATTATCGCCCGGTAATGTTCACCACTGTCACGACTTCACATATTATTCATTAACACCAAATGGAGAATTAATGTAGTGTCTTATAATGAGGTATAATAATGTTGTATACTGAATGTGGCATCCGAGTTAACCTTTTCCTACTGTACCGGTAATAACGGACCAAGGCTATTCACAAATGGTGGGCCATCAAATTTCATTATTTTTCTATTTTTGTCTCCCAAACATAGCCTATGACCCCTCATTGGAGCAAGCACGCCAAGCTTGTTCCAACGAGAGGTTATAAGCAATGTGTTTGAGAAAAATGAACTTTTTTAGTTATTCATTAAATTTTTGTACAAGTGTCGTCTGCTATTCGTATTGTTTAAAGAGTAAAACATAATCCATGGTATGGAGATAATTAATAGGACAAAAATAACTTACAGAACAAACTGACGGTCGACTGGTTCCCTTTGTAAGTTTCATTCCACACATCTCCACACATCTCCCGATTATTATTCAGATCATAGATTCAATAAAATGATCAATGCTTATTGCCAATCAGACTTTTATTCCTTCCAATGGAGCATTGTTTGTTAAACCACGCATGATTTGACGTTCCTAATATAGGCAAAAAGAGGAGGAGTTCCAGATTTTTGCATACTCCTTTTTGTTAACACAACTCAATTAAAGCAAAAAAAAAAACAATGGTCTCAGAATCTCTTATTTTGATCGCCTACGGTAAAATAATATCAGCAATTTTGTTACGGGTTACAAATTCAACATTTTAACCCTTTACCCAACGCAGACGATATCAAAATTTATTATTTTAAATATCATTTTTTTAAATTTAGAAAAAAATCTCAACAAAACCATATCATGTGACCCCTTGTTGGAACGACCTCAACGAGCTCGTTCCAACGAGAGGTCACATGATATGGTTTTGTTGGAATTGTTTGAAAAATAATATTTTCTCAACAGCTCAATTTGCATATTACGCGGTCGGATGCGGCCGATTCGTTGGGTAAAGGGTTAAACTTTCTTAACTCTTTCCAACCTACCCGTGTTGCGGTACAACATCAATACAGGTATGTACTTTGAAATCAGTTGGGTTAAAAATCAACCTAAACCCAGTTGATTTGGGATAGTTTTTAACCCAACTGATTTTAGAGTGCACATATTACTACGATTCAGTTGTGTTATTATTAATATAAGTTATCTCCCCCTACATGTATGGTATATGGAGATTATAGGTATCACAGAACTAAATATTTTCTCAAAGGCCAACATTATAACGTTCAGGCTGAAAAAAATATGATCGCGTCACTTTAATTTTGGCATTCAAATATCTCTGTCAAGTACAGCCCTTCAGACAACTTTTTTTCTGATCCGAAAACAGGAGGTCATGCAACAAATTAGAGAGAAAATCTGATACAAAGGGGAGTACCGGTCACGTGCACATATTTTCAGGGAATTCCCTACAAAAACACAAAAAGTAAATTGTATTTTTAGGTCCAAAAGTCATCAAATCACCTTTTTTATATCAGGAATATTCAACAATAATACAAGATGTCAATAAAATGTTCCAAACCTTTATTGAAACAATATATTTTCCCAAGGCTGTTTATTTTTTAAGAGATTGCATCCTTTCCGAGTGCAACATTTTAACCCGGTTAACTCTTATTTCAATATTTATTTCCATGATACCTTAATTCCTGGATGTCGGTTTTTAAACACCGAGCCGCAGGCGAGGTGTTTAAATGAGATATACAGGTATTAAACCTCCATATACCATACATGTCGGCGGAGATAACGTTTTTGTCCCGTTTGAAACACAAAAGAAATACAGTGGAAATAAATTTGCTGACGCCTTTCTCACGCTCCGCAATTGTTTTGTTTTTGCAAACGCAGTTTGATAGAGTTACATCCCTTGGGTCGTTAAGAAAACGAGTAAACAGTATTTTGTTGACATGTTGTCCCCTGAGTTCCAATGTGTTCCATGTGCCTACTGGCACATGGAACACATTGATACTCAGGGGACGAATTATTTGCTCTTATTTTATTTTTCTCAGGTTGTTTCATTTTAATTATTCGTCTATTTAATTTATAACGACAAAATATCATCAAATTGTCAGAAATCTGATGATATTTGTGACTATTTTCAGGTTTTTTGGTTCATTTTTTATCTCGAGGCGAGCAAACGCCTAAAGCTTTCATTTAAACCATATACCTCCGATGTTTCGCGTGCGCTTATACCCTGGATGTTGCACGCTCTCATATACCTTGGATGTTGGGTGCACCCTTTGCCATGGCTAATTGTCCAAGGCATTCTGACCAATCAAAAGACAGAATTTATCGGGATATAGGGACAATATTATATATGAATTGAGTGGGTATGTACTTTTGTGTCAATTCATTTAAAACCTAAACTCTAAAATCAGTCGGGTTAAGAGTTAACCCAAATCAACTGGGTTGAGTGAATATGAACCCAACTGGGTACACTCTAAAATCAGTTGTATTAAAAATTAACCTAAATCAAATGGGTTGAGTGAATACGAACTTAATTTGGTATATACCTTGAATCAATTCATTTTATAATTACACTCCAAAATCAGTTGGGTTAAAAAGTAACCCAAATCAACTGGGTTGAATGAATATGCAGCCAATTGGGTCCATATTCACTCAACTCAGTTGATTTGGATTGATTTTAACCCATCTGACAACAGAGTGTAGATATAAAACGAATTGATACAAAGTATATTCCTGGTGGAGACCATTTATCAAAAAACAACCTACAGCTTTATAACTGCAGGTCGAAATTGCCAATTGGAATACCTCTTGAATCAAACATGATCGCTTTGTTTCTTGGAAATAATGCTGGAAAAGCCATTATAAAACGGCAGTGGGTTAATCTTAACTCAATATAATCTGTTGTCAATTCGTCATCAGCAAGTGCACAGAGATTTTCAAACACAATAGTTGATAATTTTACACGCAGGTGAAACATTTTATTTCAAATATTCTGCGAGATAGACGTGCGAATATAAAAAACCAAATGGTCATTAATTAACTTTACCCATATTTCGGATATCGAATGTGCAGCTTATGAACGAAGCGTGACGTCACTAGAGTATTCAGTTCCAGAATTGTCAACTGAAGGTCGCCAGGGATCACAAGATTGGGTAATCCTTCATGTTTGTTATTTTAAATTAACTTCATGATTAACCAACTGTTTAAGCCTTTGAATACTAGTGGTATTTTCCATGCCAATTCAATGGCAGCAATTAGAAGATTACATATTCATTATTTGGGATAGACCAATCAATCAATCATGATTACTATTTACCCATTCACAGCTGAATTGTATTTCGTAAACTTTGTTGATTCTCGTCTATGGAAACCACGACTCTTTGAACCCTGGTGATATGTTCCACTCCAGTTTTGTGTCACCAATTGGAGGCGTCTAAATTCGTTACCTGGGGGAAGTCCAATCAATATTTTCAACGTGCAGCCTCGCGGCTGCACGTTGAAAATGTTGATTGTTCTACCCCACGCATTTACTGAACAGCCGTCCTGTGTAATGACGTATCATGTTCCTGGCCGGAAAAGCGGCCGCTAGGGTTCAAAGGGTTTTAATAAATGAGAATCAATTGGGTTACAGTTAAAGCGGACGATTTGGTATTTATTTAGTTACAATTTATAGTAGGGTTGCTTGTTTGTCCATTGGGGTTTAACGACACTTTTAACAGCTAAAGTCGGGGGTGCGGTGGCTCAGTTGGTAGAGGAGCAGGCTGCAAGCCGAGAGGTCCTCGGTTCGAATCCCACCTGCGGCAACCTCGTTGTGTCCTTGGGCAAGATACTTTACCCCGATTGCCTACATGGGGACACGGTGATGCCGTGTACTGAGGCGTACTGCACGTCGATGGTGCGCATGTCTTCAACCAATCTAACCCTGCATGTGCTGCGGTTCAGAGTTACGATGTTGGAGAGCTGACTGCTGCTCGTCGTTGCTCGGTGGTTCTCTCCGGGTACTCCGGCTTCCTCCACCCGTAAAACTGTCACGATCACGATTAGCCATTGTGCATAAGTATGTGACCTTAAACACCAATAAATAAAAAAATAAATAAATAAACAGCTAAAGTCACATCGCGTCGGTCTGTTTTTCGGATGAAGAAAGCACGAATACCCTTAGAGAACCACAGAGAAGGGCGAATAGTTGTCAGACTCTCCAACTAACTAACTCGGCTCAGAGATAGCAGCGGATGAAGGCAAGTGCACCATCGACGTTCAGTCCTCCTTATTAAACAACACCCAGTGCACCCATACGGGTAATCGGTATTACATGTGGTGTCTCGGGGCATAACCGAGTTACCGTTGGTAAGGATCGAATCGTCAACTTTGGGTTCAAAACTAAACGCTCTGTGAACCACTGTAGTCCCTACTATAGGAGAATATGGTCAAATCCCCCCCCCCCCCCCCCAATACGGCATCGTGTTTTGCAACCTGCCCCCCCCCCCCCCCCTGCACAATATGGATCAAACAGCTATGATCTTACTAGTTCAAGAGGTACGGTAATTTTAATTACCTGTCTTAGGCAAAAAATGTTTGTGTTTTCTAAACCAAAATTTTATGCTGATTCTGAAAATTCATTTCTTAATTGCCAAAGCTTCGGCATTTTGGGTGAAAAATGCAGTTCTTTGCTTGTTTTCGATAAAAGCTTGAGAAAAAGTGTAAAATATTAATTTCATTTCATACACTCAATCTGAACAAAACTTTATCCAAATAAACGTGGTGTCTAATTAAATGTAATGAGGAGACAAATATTTACATGTATAGTTAAAATATATAGTCTCGGATGTATTCGGTAAAAGAGACCTTTTACATAAATACCTGTTACTAATGTTTTAATTTCTCACAGTATTTCCCAGAAAAAGTCAATTCCTGTTTATATTCTCTACATACTCATTTACTGTTTGTTCCAGTAATTATGTCTTTTATTATATGCTAGCCTGTGAATAATCTAAAATATACTTCTCGATATCTATCGACTCGACAGATATCGAGAAATATTCCTCATTAGCTTCCTACATGACGTCACGCTACGCCGCATGACGTCGCCTTCAAGAAACTATCAGCTGATCTTTGTTATTAGTTTGAAACGTACACATATGGGGTCGAATTGGGCTGAATATTGTGCAATAAAATGTCTCGTAGCACAAGGGGGAGGGGGGGGGGGGGGGGCACTAAAAATTTGCAAGACGTGACGTCCTATTTTTTATTCGGCTCCTTTTTACACCCACCCACCAACTACGTGCAAATTTTCTACTACCGTTCTCAGACACCCACCCCCCACTCTCCCATTAAAATCCAAAATAAGCTTATAAACTTAGTAGGCACATCTGTCTTTAGGGGGTTTTCATAATGTTCTTAACCCTTTACCCAACGTTACGGCCAAAATCGGCCAGCGCTATTCTCAAAAATCGCCAGTTAATTTTTATTATTTTTTCATTTTTTGTCTCAAAAACATAGGTTATGACCCCTCATTGGAACGAGCTCGTCGAGCTCGTTCCAATGAGGGGTCATAACCTATGTTTTTGAGACAAAAAAAATGAAAAAAAATTAGTTATTTAATCATTTTTTGGCAAGTGTCGTCTGCTTTTCATGTTAGGTAAAGGGTTAAACTGGTACCACCAATTTAAACCTCTGTGGGCTGCTGTGGGCCCCGATCTACAAATGACAAGCTGTTCATTATCAGGCTTGGCCAGAGCAGGTGTACATATACGGGAACAAATTTTCATTTGTATTGTTCCCAAAATATTGTCTGCACATTTTCTACATTTCAAACAAGACACCCACCCCTACTAACGTGTGACATTTTCCCAGTTTAAGCCCAATATTCTCACATATAAAGCCTCCTGATGTTGTATTTATGTTAAGAGTGTGATGTACAACATCATCTTTAACGTTTGAAACACAAATGATGGTATATATTAGCTGATATATTGATATATTTTTAAAAAATTCAAAAAATTTCATAAGCTGGAAATGCACATTTTTGGCGCACTCAAGAGACCCACCCACCCCTACGTCACGTCTTGAAAATTTTTGGTGGCCTCCCCCCTGCGTAGCATATAATAAAAAAGAAAATCTCTATTTTAGTCAGTATCTGGAATTATCTCATTCGTTTGGACCTAATTATTTTTCACTCGCGCAAGCGCTCGTGAAAAATAAAACTTTCAGCTCCACTCTCATGAGATGATTCCCGATATTCACTAAAATAGCGTAGTTATCCTCTGTTTATTAAATTCAAGCCAACATTTGCCTAAATATCCGAAAATACGAAAAATCATTTAAGGGGTCGTCCAACCTAACTTTGGTCAAATTTAAGAAATCTTCTCCCAAGTCCAAAAGTGGCCAGAAGGAAATAATCCCAATGAATTACATACCAAATCGAAGCTTATTTATCTTTCGTTAATTTTCTACGAGGTGTTTGTAACTCATCAGGAATGGTAAAATATGCTCTCTCTGAGTCTGGGGTTCTAAGTCTTTTGTTTGAAGCCCAGTCATTGGAATTACCGATCTATTCGTGATTTTTGCGACTGGTTACCTGTGCGATTTAAAAATGCGAATATATTCAATTTCCTTGTACCCTAATCATTATTTAGGAGATAAACGATTCTTATTGAGTGAGACATTCGGGAATTTGACTATGGAAAGCCATTTGTTAACGAGCCTCCGGGGCTCGTTAACAAATGATTTTCTATAGTCAAGTTCCCGAATGTCTAACGAAACAAGAGTCGCTTATCTCCATTGTAATTCCTGTCAACGTTAGAAGTGGAAAAAATCTCCAAACCCGTTTTATTTGAAGAAAAACAATAAGAAAAATAAGAAAATGTCATTTTCGATCTTGGTCTATTTTCCATGATCGAATTTACAGAATGTGTTCGATTCGTGACTCGGGTTGCGTAAGTGTTCATAAGAGAGAAGGGAGATCGCGCATAGTGCGTATACATACATGTACTATATGACCCGCTTCCGGCAATTAGAGCACGGTAAGAGTGAATATACCCGAGATTAGAGTACGGAGCCGACTGGCTCCTAACCAATCGAATTACGGATTCAGAAAGAACAACGAGGTCAAATTTAACTGATGAATTGCAATTTGATATTTTATACTCAATTTATTTACTTCTGTTATTAGTATTCAAAGCACTGGTGAAAATATAAAAAATGACCCAAAGGTTTGTTGGACGACCCGTAAACCATTCCAAAGTTATTCATTTTCGTTTTAAAGAATTTTGAGGGATTTTATTTTGTCCACGCAAAATTGCTAACATATATCAACCTATCAACGAGCTTTGTTTGTATCACTGATACGAAGTTAGGCTATGTAGTATAGCATGTGCAGATCTTCCAGGCTCTTATGGACCTCGCTTATGGACCTCGGAAGTGACGTCATAGTTTCCCCAAAAGGCCACGTAGGTGATCATGGTAGTGGTCATGTTGTGATATATGGTGTTAGGGTGCATGCGCGTCCGGACCTGAGAAAAACGAAAACAGGTACTTAATTGGTCATTCAAAAGATAGAACGATTATACCCAAACATTTACAAATAATAAACTCTTACTCCATACTAATAATCTTATTTCGTAAAACTCATGTGCAACTATTGGCGTTATCTTAAGCCATTCTACAAACAACTGACCTAGGCTTCGGTTCGAATAGTTAAGTTAATCTCTTTTCATAACAAATTTACGTAACATATGCTGGTTATTCAAAAAAGTTAAAGAGATAATCATGTTTCGTACGGGAACACATTTGATACCATGATTACCTATTCTACTATATATAAAAAAGCTTATGACATAAATTTTAGCTTTACGCACCAACCGTGGTTAAAATTAAAATTAACAGTTAAAATTTACACCTACAGTGGCACTACATCCAAGTTGCCCTTTGGTGACCTCGCCTTGAATGCAAACTTGTCTAAATTTATCACGCGTCGCCCCATGAAGAGTGAAATGAAACCGGTAATTATTTATTACGTTTTTTAAATGAGTTTACCTCATAAGATACCAAAAATTAACAAACATACGTTGTCTCATGTTAATAAAGCATACATAACTCGAAATAATATGTTATTAAAATGAAAAAGGCCCCGCAATTGCGTGTTTCGTTTTCGTGACACCTATTATTTGGGAACAGTACTCCCAACGATATCTCGAGAAGTTATCTGATCTAGAAAAGAACTTTCCACAAGACTCTCATATTGGCATATCTCAACAGCATAGATGTAAATTAACAACTGATACAAGCCCACCGACAACATTGTATTTAAAAGTGTTATGATGAATTATGGATAGCTGTGAGAGGCTAGTTTACCTCATCCCCACCTTCGTCCATAGAATAAACTATGCTTGAAGTATCGGATTTTCGTGTGTGAGGATGGGAGGGATCACTGTCTCTCACTTTTTGTGAGGGACTCTTCACTGTTTTTGAGGGCTCCTCATTGTCTGTGGGGGACTTGACAGTTTTAACTATTCGGACCAAAGCCAACGTCAGTTGTTTGTACAATGAGAGTAATTTTGTCAATAATGGTCACAAGAATAGTCGATGACTTTATTGGTGCAAACTTGTAAACAGTGGCGGCGCCAGAGTTACAAAAGTGAGGGGGTACAGTTGGGGATTGTACAACGCCGAGCTGGGGTGGGTTTCGGGGGGGGGGGGGGTCCTCTCCCTCAGTTGAGAAAATTTTTAACTGTTTTGCAACAAAATCATGCGAATATGGATATCATTCAAAAAGCCGCTTCCAATGATATTCATATTTGCATGATTTAATTGAGTTAGACCTTTGAGAATTTTTCTAAAATATTAAATTTTATTTATTTTTTAAAATTGCTGTAGGCTGAATTCCAAACGGATGCCTTGCACGCTCTCGATTCTAGCATTTGTCGAATACTCTTAATAGCGGGGGAGGAATTCGCTAGAATTGTGCACTTGGTGATACCTTCCTGAAATTTGGCATGATGTAAGGGTAGGCATCAGAGATTTCAAAATCGATCGGCTACAAGTTGGCACCATCCTCTAGCCACCACTAGCAGCGAAATCCAAAATGGCCGCCAAGCGGATCGAAAAAAAGCTATTTTCGCCGATCGCACAACTGAAGCTCCAAACCTAACACCATACATGTGCTGTAATTGATGTGAATGATGGAGTGAAGCCCTTGGAACAAGTTGGGGGGAAGATTAATGGATAATGGGATCAGAATTTCCGTCGATGTGTGCGTCTGTGTGTCTGACTGTCAGTATGATCGTCCGTCCGTAGATAAATTAGTGTTGAATGTTTCTCGGGAATGCAATGGTCAAATGAACATGGTATGAGAGATTCCTGTCAACACATGAACAAGGGTACTCGATAGTATGCAGCAGTGGGGATACTTGGACATTTGATAATCCAATTAAAGTGACAGTCTATTCTCAACTTCCGGCATTTTCGATAGATTTATTTTCTAAGAAAATAAAACTATCAAATTTCTAGAGGAGTTCTGGTTCAATCTCAACACCATAGCGACACGTCTGCCAGCAAGGGCAGTGCTGGAATGAACTCGGGATGCATTAGTTCCCGTTGTTAATTATACAATGTTATCTTGCCAGTATAGAACATTGGCAAAATGGGACTAGAAGGGGTGAGTGTATGTTTGCAGTCATTCGAGGTACAGGAATATTTTTTGACTACAAGTAGTATTCTTCATTTTCGGCCAGTTAAGATGTGGTGTGTTCCAAGTCAGGATTAATGTTGCCGACACTTAATGCCCATCCCTCATGGTATGCTACTTTACCAGGGATATAGAGATATAGCCACCACTGGGAGCCAAAACATGACCTTTGATGTCGATGAGTGGTCGAAATGTTTTAGCGAATAACTTATCGAAATATGATCCGGTATGGCAATTTGATACCTTACGTTAGATTTATTAGATCAACTCAGGTATGGATTCATTGAGACATGAGTGCGCTACAAGATGAAGGATTTCCAAGTTGATTTGCTATGGAGTAGGAACTGACTAGTCACATGTGGCCTATGGCCAGAGAAAGACAAGGATACCATAGATGAACACACGGGTGAACGAAGGTATCAACTGTTGTACAGAGGCAAAATAGTTGGGGATATTGTATCATGCTATGCATGAATTAACACCGTCTTGTGCAGTAAATAACAGACTATTTTCCGAAATCTAAAACTGTATTCCTATACCCCGGACAATGTAGCAAGCCACATGGGATGAACATTTGTTAGCAAAATCAACTCAACTAGAAACATGACATGTGTTAACTGGCCGAAAATGGAAAAAAAAATACCAGAATAGGAGATGACTGGTCCTAACATGACAGTATACTACTCAATATTGTTACAACAGCCACCTTCACACTTACACAAAGGTGTGCACCTTAATCCAGCTTTCAAGCATTTGCAATTGCCCTTGCAGGCCTTGGCACAACTACAGTGGAGCATCAGTGCACATGCAGCACTTGCGTCTCCTAGGTGAGTCCAAAATGGGACCAGAATATTGAGACGTGGATTCCACTCCCATCCGTACTGTGATGGGTCTGGCACACATAAGTGTTTCTGCAGAGCACGATGCCAAATGAAAGATGACACAAGAATTACCCTTTTTACATGTTGATACAGAGCTGCTTTGGTGGGCGGGATGTTTTCCATAGACTTAAGGCCATGTGTGAACATATGCCGTCTCGCATCATTGACACGTGTACTGACACAACTGTTACTGTACATCTGTATGGTGAGTTTTTCGATATGCTGCATATGAGGGGAATCCTCTGAAAAGACTTGCGGATTCTCAGTCAATTCTATCATCATTTCAGTTGATGCGGGAAAATTCATCCATGCATTCCATCCTGTCTTCTTCCCAATGCCGAGCATGCTGGATGTTACATCACAACCTGTGAAGGCGTGGAAGAAAGTCAGGGCCTTACAGTAATCAGGTCCAAGTTGTGAAGCTATCTCATGAATTGGCATATCTTTATATGCCTTTCCAATTCCAAACCCAATCCACAGCTCACTGAGTCCAAGGTCACGGAATGTTGCGAAATGGTGCAAAGACAGAATGACGACATCAGAATCAACCGTGCGAAGAAAAGCTATTTTGTGACCTTGTGAGACTGCATGGTTGAGATGAAGCATCATGCGCGTGTCTGCTTCCTCGTGGTTCGATGGAGATATGTCACATAAGCTAACATCCTTATTGCATAGTACATATTCTCCTGATGTCGTTAACAACTGGTACTCGGATGTTGATGTTAATTTCAGCAGTTCAGCAGACAGGAACTTGAAAAATTCGTCTTTATTCTCACTAACTTTCAAGAATGCCTGCCAATTCTTCCCTTTAGGTAAAGGGACGTTCTCGGACACCCGTATCAACCTAACTGCTGTCTCACCGAGGCGTTTTGCTCGCGTCTGATTCTTCAAACTGCCTTCGGGGTAACAGTCATAGATCGCATCAACCCTTGTGGTGTTCGTGTTAATCAGAGATTCGATGTATGGCAATAATTGCAATCGAGCATATTCTCCAAACAGATCCGCTTTCTGTGGTTTGATTACATGGACTACAGCAGGCATATCCAAGATGACAACTGAAGCTTGTCTAGCTGCTGAATTCTTCCCTTGTGCAGGAATAGCTGGTAAACAATTGAGAATTTGAGATTTTGTCCCACTCCGTAGCTTACCTCTATCGGATAATGCTGGCGGATCACGTGCATTCTCGTGCATGAAAAACTCATCCATGTTTGAATCAGGCCGGGCTTGCAGTGAAACGAACATCTGGGTAACTATTGCGGCAGTTGCTTTACTTGACATGAGTTTGTCTCGGCCTTTGTCCAGGTTGGCTGGGGGTGGGTTAAGGAAGGTATATATATTTGCCTTGGGAATAACATCATTCAGGGGTACGGTGCATTCCACAAGCCTTTCCTTCAAGAAAGTGGAATATAAATGCTTGCCCCTTTCGGGTAATGACCGTAAACTCTTACTAACTTCGGGGTCCATATATTCACCAGTATCTAATGTCACCAGCTGACCACTAGTTTCATCATAAGGGTTGATAATGAGTCCCTGATTCACCAGATCGAGGAGAGATTTCAATTGATTCAGAAATTTTTTCTGCTCTGATACCGAACTTTCCGGGTGTTCCGTGTTATCTGATGATGTTGTGTGGAAACTTGCATATTCATACTCATCTATAACACGCAGAACTTCTGACCTTGAAAGCTCAATAACGACTTTCTCTTCAGCCTGGCCATAGAGACCTTTTGGACCACTGTCTTCTTTGAGTAGTTGGATACTATGTTCTTGGCTCTGATCTAAACCCATCATACTGAACTTCCTCTCACTACGCTGGACCACAAAATGGCCTTCCATGAATTTGTTGTGGATTGAAGGATGCCGCCTGGGTAGCTGAGACATGTCTCTCAGAAATACGGGGACCCACCGACAATAATTTGTATGTCCTAGGGCAAAAAAGTAACTGCACAACTCATCGATAGAACACAGTGTACCAGGCCAGTTACCGATTCGTTGGTTCCGAACGAATTGACAGCTTGTCAAGAGAAAGTTCCGAACGATTTCACCCCAATAGCGCGCAGTTGGAGATTGTGAAAGAATCCTCTGTTCCCACATTTCAAATGACTCATGGGGCCCAGTCTGCTGACAGTAAATCTCATAAGCATTCTTTCTGAGGATCTCAAGCCAAGCTAGAGTGAGAAGATATGCCTGTCGCGTCCTCTTGACATGTTTCCCACCAAGTAGGGATGATGCTACACCGGGTGTGAATATCTTTGCGAGGTGAAACATTCGCTCCCAACCAGAACCACCCATAAGCTTACCACCAGCTTCTTGGGTGCACATTTCAAGATGCAGGAATCCAATCATACACACCATTCGATCCTCACCTATCTCCTCTGGGAACAGCCATTGACATTTTTTCTGCCTGGCATACAACGGACAGTCACCTTCAATGACAGGTATCTGGCCGGGGTTTACGAAAGCAGTAGCTTCCCTGACCACATACATAGCATGCTTCTGCATACTGAGTGAGTCCGCTTTCTGCTCACTGAAAACAGGGAATACCCCAATAACTGCACGAGGTTTGACATTGTCTTGATCTTCATGTTTTGAAAAGAAGCCTGAAAAGGTCACAGGGACTTCATCAAGCTGCCAGCTGCCATCAACCTTCCCTTTATTGCTGATCTGTGACACATGAGACAACCAGTCATTCTCTCCCACGTTCAAATCTGCATATTCATTGGGCCGTACATTACATTCATCTGGAGATTCAAGCCTGATGTCCCCACCAAAGTCTTCAACGAAAGGAACAAATGCATAGTCGTCTGGGAGTTCAATTTGTGTGTCTTCTGGAACATCTAAACTCAGTGGTGGGGGATCAGTACCCACATTGTCCCTGCTCAGTTGACCAATGAGTGTGATGGACGTACCATGCATATCAGATCTACCAGATACATCAATGTTATCAGTGGTTCCTATCGAGAAAACATTACGTTTGCAGTTAGCTGGGACTACAACACCTTCGTTCTTGAACCGCAGTGAAACAGCTCTCGCGAAACTCCTGCGAACATCCATTACGCGATCATAAGAGACAGAGAGTCCCATTTGATGAAAATCTCTGATAAGATTTTTCATACGATCATGGGCATGCAACTTCAAACCCACATAAAGAGGCATTGGAGTTTCTCTGTCACGTCTCTGGTGAACATTTTGTGCATGTTCGGAGCGTTTCGCTGAATTGCTGATCAACATCTGTGAAATAGTACAAGCCACTCGAGTCTTGGCATTAACAGTCTCATCATCGCCTAAGTTCTGTATACTACATGTGCCCTCAAGTAGAACTCTAAGAAGAGTCAGGAGTGAGTTGGGTACAGGCTCGCTCAAGCAATAAGATGAAAATGATCCCGTGAAAGGAGCTTGAGATATGAGTATGTGTTTACGCAGAAGAAGACCCACATCAACTATCTTTTTTGCCTCTTCCTCAGACACTATACGAGTTAAAGATTCGGACAACAAGGAGCCAACTCGAAACCTACTTGAAATAAACACATCTCTACCCTGTGTGAAGGCGTCCCAGCCATCGCCCAATTTCTGCAACAAATGTTCTTTGAATCGAGTGGAATGTATTTCTTCACTAAGCCAATCAGAACCGACTTGCTTCAACCTCCGACTGTACAGATTCTTGAGATCGACAAGCTTCATCGCGGAATCGTTGTGTTCAACAAATGTTATGAGCTCTGCCATAACGAGAGGGTCATAGGGCAGGCCTGACGCGGAATGTTCGGCGTTCTTCGACTTTTTAGATTTAGCCGCTCGTGCTTCATTGGCAAGCTTACAATAACAGGTTTTGTGATAGTAAAGATCACTAGCAGCGGAATCAAATGCTGCATTGACCCGAGAAAAAACAACCCAGTTCTCGGCTTCCTTTGCCATAATTTTGAGTTTATTGTTATCAGACATTGATCTGCAAATAGGCTCACTGCTGTCACCTTCGCGTTTGTGACAATAAACACACTGGGGCAGTTTCCTGTCACAGCCAGATTCAAAACTTGTCCGTGTTCTTTTAGGACTCAGCGTGGAGCAGGATGCCACTGCCTCATTTCGCTCTCGCTTGTGTAGCACGCGCTGTACGATGTGAGTCCGAATACTGTCACGGCATGTCTTATGATATATTGCCTTATTCGTCAACAGTGACATCGACATACACTCATCACTCTCTCTCATCAAACAATCAATGGTCAAATTATATGGAAGCTCAACGCCATTATCTAGGAAGCGCGTTATGTCTTCCTCAATAGCTTTATAGGCGTCATGAAAACGAGATTCTCTATACGGACGCATCAATTTCTTGGAACTGTCTTGCTGGCAAAAGCAACAACGTTCCCAGTCAGTACTAGTCCGTACACGAAGAGGATTCTCACTCATTCTGTGAATGATTTTTGTGAACAATCGCGTTCTCGAATTAATTTCGACAGACAAATCAGAATTGCTTGCGGAATTACGCCAAACAAGAGATTGTATGGCAAAGAGACTGCTTCATAAAGAGCGTTGTTTCTCCGGGATCAGCGTCATTCAGGTTTGCCTGAATGACGCTGATCCCGGAGAAACAACGCTCTTTTCAAGTTCCAAGAAATTGATGCGTCCGTATAGAGAATCTCGTTTTATTCTACATCATCTCCCACGTCTGTTTCCAACACGTGCGTGGATCAGAGTTCACTTTCGCGCCCTTACAATCGGATGTATAGTCGGTAGACCGTCGAAAAGGAGGTTCCCTTCAGCCGCTGGCGGCCATTTTGGATTGTGCCGCTACTGGTCGCCACCGGTCGGTGTCAACTTGTAGCCGATCGTTTTTGAGAACCTCATAGCCTACACTAACAGTGTGCCAAATTTCAAGAAGGTATCACCAAGTGCACAATTCACCTGTATGTGACGAATTCCTCCCCCGCTATAAGCACTATGTTTCAGTCCGTTCAAACGCGGCATACCTTGTTGCAATTTGGACCCTCGACTCTTGTTTGTTGTTTGCAGCTAGCGTGTGTGTGGGGGACGGGGGGGGGGGGGGGG
Source organism: Pictodentalium vernedei (assembly GCA_031216915.1). Lineage (NCBI taxonomy): Eukaryota > Metazoa > Mollusca > Scaphopoda > Dentaliida > Dentaliidae > Pictodentalium > Pictodentalium vernedei. The sequence goes on from CM062289.1 coordinate 401,108,551, forward strand.
GGTGAACATAATTTCAAAACTTCTCTGATTTAGTGCACTTGGGAATATGGGATTAAGCATACCGGCCATTACACCGCAGCGTTCAATGCAACAAAAATTAAAATGATAGTATTGTTTTACTACGCTTGGCGAAAAGAGTGGAGGGGTAAGTACCCCCACATAACCCTCCATGACGCCGCCACTGCTTGTAAACAAGTAAAACTATCTGTTTGGGTAACCTCTTCGGTTGAAATGTTTGTGGAACAATATTATCGACATGTTTCCTTTCATATCTCACAAGAATATTGATATTCATTGATATTGAATATTGATTGCTGACCAAAAATCTACTTTCGATACAAAAGAGACTTTTCTAAGATCTCGTCCCCTGAGTTCCAATGTGCTCTATGTGCCAGTAGGCACATAGAACACATTGGAACCCAGGGGACGATCTGTCAACAAGCTTTTAGACACAGTTCACTCATTACTTTGAACACCGGTCAAAGGGGATTAACTTACAAACCTATCTGTTGATAAAGTTATCAGACAGATGTTTGGATACATAGATGCATATTGCCTTTCCACGTATTCACTAACATAAAGAACGGCGAAAAAAATAATTAAACTTGATAATTATTTATTTATTGGTGTTTAAGGTCACATATTTATGCACAATGGCTAACCATGACCATGACAGTTTTACGGGTGGAGAAAGCCGGAGTACCCGGAGAGAACCACCGAGCAACTGTCAGCCCCCCAACATACCAACTCCACACAAGCAGGGTTAGATTGGTTGAAGACAGGAGCACCATCGACGTGCCGTACGCATTAGTACACAGCGTCACCGTGTCCCCACGTGGGCAATGGGGGTGAAGTGTCTTGCCCAAGGACACAACGCGGTTGCCGCAGGTGGGATTCGAACCGAGGACCTCTCGGCTTGCAGCCTGCCCCTCTATCTACTGAGCCACCGCGCCCCCTAAACTTGATAATTAAATATAAAAAAGACTTTAAAATCACAAAAGACTGTTATGTAGGTGGGTGGGGTGAGGGGGGATGGGGGGATGTTGGAAGAGTCTCCCTTCTTTGTTAGTTGGGGGAAGCCATGTTTGAAATTATAAAATCAAAAATTAAACTTGAAATTCAAATTCAAATTGAAACTGGTGGAGCCAGAAGTTTGGGTAGGGATAGTAGTATTTTTTTCATTACATCACGTGAGTACCCATCATGCATCATATTTACTTAGTAATGGCGTCATAACATGGCTGCCATGCATGGATAATAACATTCTTTTGATCCCGTGAATACCCATCATGCATCGTATTACCAGAGAAATGGCATCACAAAATGACTTCCTTACAGGGATAGTAGTATTGTTTTCATCACGTGAGTACCCATCATGCATTATATTTCCAGGGGAATGACTTTACAATATGGCCCCCGCACATGGATAGTAGTATTGTTTTGATCACATGAGTACCCATCATGGTTCATATTGTCAGGGGAATGACGTCACACGTATGCACCTGCATGGATCCGCCATCTTGATCACGTGAGTACCCATCATTAAAACATCAATTAAAAAACAAATAAGAAACAAATAAAAAACTTAATAAAAAAAACAATGTAAAAAAAATTAAAATACAAATACAAACTTAAAAAAAAACAATTTAAATTTTTTTTAAAAATTAAAAAAAAATTAAAAAATGAACAAATTTTTTTTTTTTAAATAACGTCATGGGTGCCTCTGGTGCCACTTTTGAGGAATAGGGTCGTTCAGAGCTTACCTAATACTCGCGAGGTATGGCATAAACTACCTCCGACAAATGATGAATCTTAAGCCATGTGTTTTGGCCCATTTCATGAGAGGTGAACATGAAATGAGACACATTTCGGGTTTTTGGGACGTGTTCAAAGAGACTACATTTATGAGATGTGACCACGGTAAGTCGGGTATTATAGGCATTACTCTCAAATCAAAAACCTTTAAGGTATGGACTCTAAGTTTGCATTCCTGTGCATTCTTAGCTCATAACATTTCAGGGATAAGTGAGGACGAGAACGCAGAAAGATCCCAAATTTTTCACAAAGAGGATGGCAAAGAGCGAATTGCGTCCGATGCTGTTGATTGCAAAGGTCTCCGTTCCAAATTTTGGATGTATATAGAACTTATAGATCCGTCACAGTACCCTGAAACCATTGTCAATATCATAACCGGAAAGGTAAGTCTTGGGTCTACCAAGGTGGGCAAGGTCCTAGAGAACTGATGATCAAGTTCGAATCTACACTTCCTGGGGGACTCTACAACCCTATTCCAATGCCAGTCCAGACCATGGCTGTGTGAAGAAAATGGGGATGTATAGTTTCGGGGTCTCGTAGGGAGGCACACGTGAGCCTGCTGGGGGGCCATGAGGCGGGTCGACCAAGGTAAAAAGAAAACACAGAGGATTCCACTGGCAGGCCCAGCGGACGCAGGTCAGACCACACAGGCTTGGTTATCCCTGGTGGCTCACGAGTGGATCCCTACGAGACCCCTGAAACGATACATCCCCGGGGCCCCTCACTGCCACTACTGCCAATACCTCATAACAGAGGCCTCACCTCACATCTCTCTTATCTTCATACGAGGAGAATGAGCACTAGTGATAACCACAGGCGATCACTACTGATCACTACTGGCGATCACGAGTGATTACTTGAACCGAGATGGGGATAAAGGGGTGTGAGGTGAGGCCTCTCTTCACATCCCTCTTATCCTCATACGGGGACAATAATTACTGTTGATCACCACAGGCGATCACTAGCGAGATGATCCAACAGGACGAGTGAGAGCGACACAGTCACCCATCTTCCAGAAGCCGTTGCCGACCACAGTTGACCCAACACCTCACTTCACTGCAGCTCCTGTCCTTTGCCGATGACACCACCGCATTTTCCTCCGGTAAAGATATTAATCATTTGACGAATTATGTAAATAGTGAACTAGCCAAAATCTTTGAATGGTGCTCCATTAATGAAATCATGTAAAATGCAAAGAAAACGAAATAATTTAATCATTTGCCCCGCCTCTCCGTTTGATTGGTTGAAAGCATGCAGCGTGACAGTCGTCAAATCGTATAAACCAAATCACGTAATGATTTGGAATGTCTCTACACGTTCGCACATCCGGTCCAACTTTGAAGACTCTGGAAGCCCCGCCCACTCAATCCTATTGTCACCGTGAGGGCGTTACGGAAGACTGATAGATGGATAACAAGTTTGTAAACAAAGATCAATGATCGATTTTTCATCGCCTCCAGTCAGCGAGGATATAATGATAATTTCTCGGGAACAATTGAATTTAATAAAATAAACCGAAGTGGGAGACGAATAAAAGATCATGCATCCAAACATGATTTTGGGGGAACTTAAAAAAAAATGTTTTTACTGATATTGTTACGTGACTTGCTAAATATCTGTCGTCTGCGATCGAAAATCAAAACAACAAACAATTTGACAATGATTGACGTGACCTGTTTGTGGGACACTTTCCTGAGTTCGACTGTTGTCTTTTTGAAAATTGAGTTTTTCGTTCACGTACACATAGTGTTTATATTGTAATATTACAGCCGGATTAAATTATAAGAAATAACTGTTGTTTTCCTTCGGTTTATGCGATATAAAAAAAAAAATTCAGCACAAGCTTCATAACTCGCGTAGCGAGTTATGATTCAGCTTGTGCTGAAAATTTTCGGTTTATATCGCATAAACCGAAGGAAAACAACAGTTATTTCTCAAATATATTTTAATAAATCCAACACAAAGGCTACTCTCATGAACCATAATATTTACATCAACGAACATAGATATTTTTTAGATAGATATTTTATTTAACGGTATAGTTTACAGGCAATTACACATTTGACTATAAAATACAAATAAATAACTAGAAATTGATGGGAGATGGCATAGCCAGATTGGCTGTCTACCTGTCACTCCCGTTAATACATTTAACTCCAACACTGACTACATGCTCTGCGCATTAATCTTTGATAGAAAGATCTACTTGTATGGATATTTGTGAGTAGCTAGTAGATCTGCAACTTTGACTCGGCTACGTACCCCATTAATCTATTTCTGTAGATGGACGAGTTTCCAGGCTCAAAAAGGTGGCTAATGGTGAATGTGATAGTGGGTATCCCTAACCCTCTGTGCTAATATGATATTATTATGGTCATCAAACTGGGTTGTGGTTAAAATTAGAAAACAAATATGGCACGGTTCAAGTATTGTTCATCAGTCAAGAAAAACATAATGGACACAATATTATACATAAGTCCTCGATGTGTCGACAGTTTGGGATACTTAGGTTATTTTAGGTTATCGGTGTGGCAATGTAACAGTCAGGACAGAATAGGTTGTCACACTGATAGCTTTCTTGATATGAGGACAGAAGTTTTGTTCTTAACTTCTCTTTAAATTCTTTTCTATTTTCTGTTTCGCACTTCAGGGTCCAGTTCGTTCCAGATTTTTGGAAAGGCATATGAAGGCAGCCTATCTAAAGCCTTTGTTCGGGTTTTGTTGATACGTACCAGTCCTGACTGTCTTGTACTCATGTTTGATCGAGAGGTTGGGGAAGTAAAATAATGTTCGAAAGATTCTGGAAGTTTTCCATTTTTCCAATCAGGGTGGGGCAGAATGAAACTGAAACTTCTTTGAGTTTTGGGGGAATTTTGATGGATGATTATCTATCTTACAAGTATCACATTGACCAAAACATGTACAAAAATAGCTAGAGTAAATTATGCATTAAATAAAGCGAAAAATACTACCACACGAGGCAATTGTAACCTTATATTATACACTTATTCATAGTTATATAGTTTATGGTATACACACGCTAAAAACTAAAGTGTTAAAAACTACACTTGAAGTGCTGTATTTAACACTTACTAAGTGCTGAACTAGCACTTTGTTCAAGTGTAGATGTAGAACTTGACAGGTGTTACAATTATACCACTTGACAAGTGTAATGTCGCGACACTTAAAAGGAAACAACGCAGATGACGCGGATCAGGCTCGAACTCTCGAGCCTGATCCGCGTCATCTGCGTTGTGTCCTTTTCATTATGTACCCACCAAGCGCAAATCAAATTATGGACAATTCTGGAAGAACCACCAAAAGTATCAGCCTAAAAGAATGAGATTCACTGGGAGTATAATGGGGAAGTGGGATGGGAGAATGAAGGACATGTGGTTAGGGGGAGACTCAAAGGAGAGGGTTAATATGCTAATCGGAGAGATTGGGAAGAATGGGACAAGGGATATCACCAAGCAGTTCGTCTCTGAGTGTTGGGAGGAGAGGAGAAGCGTGGGAATAGGGAAGCTGTTGGGAGTACAGGGGTAACCATTGCCTTCTCGTCCGAGAACCGCGACAAATCAGCGGCTGGCCAAAGTGTTATTATTATTATGTCTTTCAAGCTCGTCACAGCATTCTCCCTACCAAGCCAAGCCAAATAGTATTCGCGATAGACAGATTTTTTTTGCCCTGGTCAGTTGTGGAGGCGGGGTTGTGGTGGGGAGTCTGAATTACACAGCAGCTATCAAGTCCCATATTAATCCTATACTATTTGTATGTTTCAAAGAGGTCCAAGTACTATTCAGTAGTACTTGTACTCGGGTTAGAATTTCATAATGTTCAGTACAATGCTACTGTAGAATTTAAATTGTGGATAACAGCAGGGTTCCCGCTATACAGACAGGGGATCCCATCAACGGCCCTAATCCGCTCGTTGACTTTCCCCTACCCAAAAGGTCCTCGCAGGGCTCTCATCACAGACACTCTTAAGGCTCGCGTCAAAGGTAGAGAATTATAGGGAAAAAAGAACAGCAAAACATCAACCAGATTCAATTGTTTTAACAAGTTGAAATAACCTTGACTATGGAACGACAGGATCTGGTGATAGGTCAGATGGCATACGTGCACGATTTGTGTTGGGTTCCATTGGCCAACATTAGTAAGTTTTGTGTACACTCCGAGGTCAGCCATTTTAACATGTACAAGGCATAGCTCCTCTACTTTGGGCGTCTCAGATGTGCATTTCAGACAAATGAGATCATGAGGCCGGTAATGGTGAACCTAAGGATTCGACGGGGCGACCATGGTCGCCCCGTCGGATCCTTGGATTCCCCATTACCGGCCTCAACACTTTTTTTCCTAGCGGAAAGCCTGATAACAGGAAGACAGCCAATCTAGCTATGTTATTCCCCACAGCAAACATTTGTGTTTTCATGTAATTTTATCATCGTCATTATTGTGTATATATTTTACTGTGAAATCAATCAATCAATCAATCAATCAATCAATCAATCAATCAATCAATCAATCAATCAATCAATCAATCAATCAATCAATCAATCAATCAATCAATCAATCACCACCCTTTCCAAGGAACACCTGCCCTGGGACCCTACTCCCACATCCCGACCAAAGCGACACAGCTCTCAGGCGATCCAAACCCAGCGGAGAAACTTCGACCAGAAGACCTCCCCACGTGGCCCACCACCCCATCCATCTGTGACCCGGTGATCCTATCCCCAGCTTCTCCTGACATTCACGTGGACATGTTCTCGGGACAATTTCCAAATGACCCTACACCAGACACACTGGCTTAGAGCCACACAGTCGCCCTTCCTCTTCTTCCAGAAGCCCGATCCTGCTCCACACAGTGACCCGGGCCTCACCTCACACCCTTCTTATCCACATACGGGGAGATGATCCGTCAGGCGATCACTAATGATCACCATGGGTGATCACAAATGATCACTCGAACCGAGATGAGGATAAGAGGGATGTGAGGTGAGGCCTCACTGAGGCTTCACCTCAAAGGCCTCTTATCCTCATACGGAAGATGTTCACTAGATGGCTATGAGGGCACGATGAAGCCAAGAGGTGAGGGCTATGAGTCAGGGGAGGTCATGAGGTGGGAGTTAAGAGGATGGGAGAGGCCGTGAGAGCTATGTGTTAAGGTCTCATTGAGGCCTCTCTCCATAGGCATCTTGTTCTCGTGTGGGGCGAAGCTCACAAAAGTCCGTTTCGGTAAGTTTCGGTGGGGATTCGGTCCAATGAAAGGCGGTAGGTTTGGGCCGTTGCTGGGTTGTTTGTGGTGATTCGATGTACTCCCACTGAATTGAACAAACCCTAAGAACACTTCCCATTTGACTCCATAGTAACCTCGTGCTACCACTAACAGCCAAGATGGCGGCGCCCATAGTCAAAATGGCTGGCGGAAGAGTGCGTAATCTTAGAAACACGTGCTGCGCATGCGCAGTGGAATCATATGTCATGGGAATTACGTCACAAGATGGCCGCTTACGCGTGCCACCATGGCAACCTCAGACCACCCCTTCCGGTCACGTGACCGATGACGTCAGATGAGAACTTGCATAAGAACCTGCGAAAAGGGCAAGAAGTCAACATCACATACTGCTTTGGTCCAAGGCTCAAGGAGTTGGAATCTCCTATAATTTGCACCGATAGACACGTGCCATTTCAGATATATCCGTGCGCATGCGCACGATACACTACATATCACCACGACAATGATGTCGCAATGTGGCAGGTTACTATATCACCCAATAATAAGCAAGGGTGTGGTATTACTATTGAACATGTGCGAAAATGGTTTGGTTTGATCATTATTATTGGATTGTTGGTGTTTTATGACATTTTAATAGCTGAAGTCATATTGTGTCGAAGATAGTTTTGGGTGTGGAGGAAGCCTGAATACCCGGAGAGTACCACCGTGCAGTGGCGAATAACTGTCAACTCTCCAACGTCCTTATCCCACAGCGGCAGGGTTAGCATTGGTTGTAGACAAGTGTGCTATCAACGTGCGATACGCCTTAGCACATGGCGCAACCGTGCTCCCAAACTGGTAATTTGTATTAAGCGCATTGCCCAAGAACACATCGCAAGTTATCCCGGCCAGGCATCAAACTAAAAATTTGCAAGACGTGACGTCCTATTTTTTATTCAGCTCCTTCTTACACCAACCCACCCATACGTGCAAATTTTCTACTACCGTCCTCAGACACCCCCCCCCCACCCCACCCCCCCCCCCCCCACTCTCCCATTAAAATCCAAAATAAACTTATAAACTTAGTAGACACAGCTGTCTTTAGGGGGGGGGGGGTCATAGTGTTCTTAAACTGGTACCACCAATTTAAACCTTTGTGGGCTACTGTGGGCCCCAATCTACAAATGACAAGTTGTTCATTATCAGGCTTGGCCAGAGCAGGTGTACATATACGGGAACAAATTTTCATTTGAAATGTTCTGTCAGTATTCTCAGGTGTTTGCTACTTTCCTCTTCTATCCATACAAATTCTATTAATATATAAATAACTTGGGTTGAATTCAGTGCATTAAGAGAGAATTTTCCCAAAATATTGTCTGCACATTTTCTACATTTCGAACAAGACACCCACCTCCTACTAACGTGTGACATTTTCCCAGTTTAAGCCCAATATTCTCACATATAAAGCCTCCTGATGTTGTATTTATGTTAAGAGTGTGATGTACAACATCATCTTTAAGGTTTGAAACACAAATGATGGTATATATTAGCTGATATATTGATATATTTTCAACAAATTCAAAAAATTGCACAAGTTGGAAATGCACATTTTTGGCGCACTCAAGAGACCCACCCACCCCCACGTCACGTCTTGCAAATTTTTGGTGCCCCCCTCCCCCCGCCCCCCCCCCCCCCCCCCCCCCCCCCTGACTGGGATATTAAATTTAGGTTACTATTGTTAAGACGTGCATCTACCGTGGAAAATTAAAATTTTGTTGTAGTGTCATCACTAATAGTTTCAGTGAATTCTTCAAAAGATAAAAGATTTGTATCTCAAGAAATAAACCCAAGAATCCTTTGTAACTGGATTTTCCAATTTTACGACGTACTTATCTCTATTCATGAGCCGAAGACGGCAAAGCAACAAGACTCGTTATAGGACAGCGTGAAGTTATTTACGCACAAATAAAATGCACTCTTTGTTTCGCTTTGAAATTATTCCTATCCCATCTTCTAAACTTCCATTTAGAAGCTACTATCTTGATCAGAATGAGACTAATTTTCCGTCTAACTAAACAAATTGAACTGGAAAAAAGGTATCCACCAAAAAGGATTCCACGCATGGTTGCAAGCAATGACTGCTTAATCTTTTAAAACTCACTCAATCGTGTAAACTGAAAAGGCAGGTACACTGGTCTGAAATAGAAACCAAATACTGGACGCGATTTTAGCTATTACATTGTGTTTCAAGGACGAGATTAACTCTTGAATTTTCAAGGACCTATTCAATCTATTTCCAAGGACCGTTTAGACATCTCTGAAACTTATCTATGCTATTTAAGAAATAACTGTTGTTTTCCTTCGGTTTATGAGATATAAACCGAAAATTTTCAGCACAAGCTTCATAACTCGTGAAAATTTTCGGTTTATATCGCATAAACCGAAGGAAAACAACAGTTATTTCTTATAATTTAATCCGGCTGTAATATTAAAATATAAAAACTATGTGTACGTGAACGAAAAACTTTTAATTTTCGCATAAGACAACAGTCAAACTCAGGAAAATGTGCCACAAACAGGTCACGTCAATCATTCTCAAATTGTTTGTTGTTTTGATTTTCGATCGCAGACGAAAGATATTTAGCAAGTCACGTAACAATATCATTAAAAACATTTTTTTAAGTTCCCCCAAAATCATGTTTGGGTGTATGATCTTTTATTAGTCTCCCACTTCGATATATTTTATTAAATTCAATTGTTCCCGAGAATTTATCATTATATCCTCGCTGACTGGATGCGATGAAAAATCGATCATTGATCTTTGTTTACAAACTTGTTATCCATCTATCAGTCTTCCGTAACGCCCTCACGGTGACAATAGGATTGAGTGGGCGGGGCTTCCAGAGTCTTCAAAGTTGGACCGGATGTGCGAACGTGTAGAGACATTCCAAATCATTACGTGATTTGGTTTATACGATTTTGACGACTTTCACACTGTATGCTTTCAACCAATCAAACGCAGAGGCGGGGCAAATGATTAAATTATTTTCATATAACTTTGAGTAAACTTATGATGACGATTTATCAGTCCTGTAAAATGTCGGATAGAAACCGAAGCGGACTTTATTTAATTGGCAAAGTCTTAAATTTTTAAGAATGCTTAAAAGTTTTAATTTCTGTTGCACAGCAAAACTTTTAAGCATTAATTCTTAAAACTCGAGAACTTTTAAGACTAATAGACAAATTCCAAGTATATTCAAGGCCTCGAAAGCACATTTTCCAATTCAAAGTTACACATACCATCACCGATGTAATCCCTGTTTGTGTGCTTGTGTGGAGTTAGTGTGTTGGGGAACTGACAGTTGCTCGGTGGTTCTCTCCGGCTTCCTCCACCCGTAAACTGTCGTGTGTTTTGTCACTCTCACGTTTCACCACCAGTCTGGGAGCGCGTTGACTCAGTGGTTACAGCACTGAATGTCAACGCGAAAGGTGGACGGGTCGATCATGACCAGCGGTAACTGTGTTGCGTCCTTGGGCAAAGCACTTAGTCCCGATTACCACCACAAAAAACGGTGACGTTATGTACTAAGGCGTACCGCACGTTGATGGTGGGGCGCGGTGGCGTTGCGGTAACCGATTCTCGTCAGATTACCGAAGTTAAGCAACGTTGAGCCCGGTTAGTCGACCATCTGAGTGATCGATTCGGATTCGATTCGGACTCCCGCTTTATGTCCTTGGGCAAGATACCCAACCCCACATGGGGGCACGATGACGCCGTGCATTAAGGCGTACTGCACGTCGATGGTGCGCATATCTTCAACCAATCTAACCCTGCCTGTGCTGCAGTGCGGAGTTATGGTGTTGGGGAGCTGGCAGATGCTCGTCGTTGTTCGGTGGTTCTCTCCTGGTACTCCGGCTTCCTCCACTCGTAAAACTGTCACTGACTCGATATGACCTTGGCTGTTAAAGTGTCGTTAAACCTTAATAAATAAATACATCGATGGTGTACTTGCCTTCAACCGCCGCTAAACCTGCTTGTGGAGAGTTAGTACGTTTTGAAATCTGATAGTTTATTGCTGCTGCTCAGTGGTTCTCTACGGGTACTACGCCTTCCTCCACCCGTAAAACTATCCTGTACGATGTGACCTAGGCTATTAGAAAGGTCGTTAACCCTTTACCTAACGCTGAGCTAAAGTCATAAACTATGTTTTTGTGATAAAAATGAAATGAAAGTGTCAATGACACTGTAGCTCAACTTGTTAAGACATGTACATGTATAGTATGTGACACAGCAATGACAAACATCTAGGCAATGACCTGATAATAAAGGTACATATAAAGTATTGTAATGGTCTGTACATAAATACTGACCGTAGCCTGTAACAAATGTATAGGTAAAGTATTGTAAAGGTGTGTGACAGTCAGATGCTAAACTAGAAAAGAAATCTTTGAGTCCCAGTGTGGGTCTGACTGAACCCCAAAATATTTGTTCTCATAGCACAGTGATAACAAAGACACCCCAAAACATAAGGTGAAAACAAAGGGACCCAAGAAGTTTCGTGAAGGTCAGTTCATAAATACAAGCTGTATAGAAGTTGTGACAAAAAACTGATTGGACCTAATTTCGGTACAAAATGGCCACTGGCAGCCATCTTGAATTTTGGATCGCACCCAGAAACACTCGTTCTCGTCCCAATGTGATAACAGAGGTACCCAAGAAGTTTTGTGAAGATCGGTTCATAAATACAGCCTCCAGCCTGAGCCGTATGACATGTGCACTTACAGTGTATAAGTAGCACTGAATAAATTAAAGTTCATCTAATTTGCATAATTTCTGCACGAGAAAAAACCCCGTATTATATGTGATGTATTCCATGTTACTAAACATTCATACAAAATTTATTCAAATCAGAACTTTCATACAGAAGTTCTGTACAAAAGACTGACTGCACTAATTTTGGTAAAAAATGGCTGCTGGTGACCATCTTGAATTTTGGACCACACCCCAAAACACACCGCAAAACACTCGTTCTCGTCCCAAGGTGATAACAAAGGTACCCAAGACGTTTCGTGAAGATCGGTTCATAAATAGACTCCGAGCCGTATTGACATGTGTACTTAATGTGTGTAAGTAGCACTGAAAAAATAAAAGTTCATCTAATTTGCATAATTTCTGCACGAGAAGAAAACCCGTATTATATGTGATGTATCCCATGGTACTAAACATTCACACAAAAAATTATTCAAATCAGCGCTTTCATATGGAAGTTCTGTGCAAAAATCTGATTGCACCTAATTTTGTACAAAATGGCTGCCATCGGCCATCTTGAATTTCGGACCGGACCCAAAACACTCGTTCTCGGCCCACGGTGATACCAAAGGTACCCAAGAGGTTTCGTAAAGATCGGTTCATAAATACGGCCACTGGCCCGAGCCGTATTGGCATTTACACTTATAGTGCTGAAAGTAACACAAAAAAACATCAAAGTTAGTCTAATTTGCATAATTTACGCACGAGAAAAAAACCCGTATTATATGTGATGTATCTCATGGTACTAAACATTCATACAAAAAATTATTCAAATCAGCGCTTTCATATGGAAGTTCTGACCAAACAACTGATTGCACCTAATTTTGTACAAAATGGCTGTCAGCGGCCATCTTGAATTTCGGATCGGACCCCAAAACACTCGTTCTCGTCCCACGGTCATAACAAAGGTACCCACGAAGTTTCGTAAAGATTGATTCATAAATGTGGCCTCTAGCTCGAGCCGTATTGAATTGTTGACGGACAGACGGACGACTGGCCATGGCATAAGCTCAAATTTGGCTTCGCCAAAGTTGAGCTAAAAATTAGTTATTCAAGTATTTTATTTGCAAGTGTCGTCTACTTTTCGTGTTAGGTAAAGGGTTAAACGACAACAAAACAAACAAAATAAACAATCAAAAAAAGATTCACCCTCCACCTGTCTGAAAGAACCCCCCCCCCCATCACCTGTCTGAACGATGCCCCCACCTGTCTGAAAGATGCACCCCACCTGTCTGAACGATGCACCCCACCTGTCTGGAAGATGCACTACCACCTGTCTGAAAGATGCACCCTTACCTGTCTGAAAGATGTACCCCCACCTGTCTGAAAGATGCACCCCCACCTGCCTGAACGATGCTCCCCCACCTGTCTGAAAGATGCTCCCCCACCTGTCTGAAAGATGCACCCCCACCTGTCTGAAAGATGCCCCCCCCCCACCTGTCTGAAAGATGCTCCCCACCTGTTTGAAAGATGCTCCCCACCTGTCTGAAAGATGCACCCCTACCTGTCTGAAAGATGCTCCCCACCTGTGTAAAAGATTCACCCACACCTGTCTGAAAGATGCACCCCTACCTGTCTGAAAGATGCTCCCCCACCTGTCAGAAAGATGCACCCCTACCTATCTGAAAGATGCAACCCCACCTGTCTGAAAGATGCACCCCTACTTGTCTGAAAGATGCACCCCTACCTGTCTGAAAGCCTGTGTCACAGAATCGCTTGTTGTTAGTTTTTTTTTATTACAACTAAACAAAACGAAACTGTTATTTTCGGAATTCAAGCACAAAAGAAGGTTGGTACTGGGAAAAGGGGTTTCTCGTTTACTTTGTCGATGCTTCCACAAGCTGCAATTAAAATACACAAAACAAAAAAACCACAACAACTTATACTTTTGACATAATAAGCTGTTTGTAACGCTTAGATTTATTTATTGGTGTTTAAGGTCACATACTTCTGCACAATGGCTAATCGTGACCACGACATGAAGGTAAAGTGAAATCCAGTCGCTCGTGTACACACACACACTAAAACCTAAAGTGTTAAAACTGACATTTTCAAGGTGTTAAACCCATTCTAACTCTTAGGGTTTGATTTTAACACTCCAAATGCAATACTTTAAGCACTTAGACATTACAATCGTCAGACGTCAGACATCTGAAACTTGAATGGATGGCACTTCCCATGTGTCTTGCATTTGTGGTTCTTTCAGAATCGTCCATAGTTTGATTTGCGCTTGGTGGGTACATAATTAAAAGGATACAACGCAGATGACGCGGATCAGGCTCGAGAGTTCGAGCCTGATCCGCGTCATCTGCGTTGTTTCCTTTTAAGTGTCGCGACATTACACTTGTCAAGAGGTATTATTGTTACACCTGTCAAGTTCTGAGATATCTACACTTGAACAAAGTGCTAGTTCAGCTCTTAGTAAGTGTTAAATACAGCACTTCAAGTGTAGTTTTTAACACTTTTAGTTTTTATCGTGCACATGTTGCTTATTTTGGAGGACTACCATCCCAGACATTGGTGACCGGGTCCTATTTCACCAGTAAAACAGAGCTTGTTTACCACAGAAAACAGACACTGCTTCACTTTCCGGGGTTCCCACAGGGATGTAACGTTAATTGTTCACTGCTTTGGAACAAAGAGAGTGACGAATACTGCGAATTGTCTTTTCATTACACGCAGTACGAACACCACATTGTGTTGAAATTGCAAACTGAAAAGAACAAAAATCAGTTTGAAACTATCACTGTCACACAGTGTTCCAAAAGTAGAACAGAGCTCGTCTTCCATAATACAAAAGGAAGCAACTCTCTTTCAAAGTGAACTATTTCTTTCATTATGAGGAGTGCACGACTCCGATTAGCATATCTACCACCGTTGAACACAAAGTTAAAGTTTCCAAACAATGTTGGGGATGAGCTGTTGCTAGCGACTAGTCCTGTGTAGTGCTTGGTGCTGGCAAGTCTCGCACCCGTTCCTGGGTAATATTCCAACTACATCATCAAGGCATGCCTTCCAGGAAGGCGTGCCTTGATGATGCAGCTGAAATATTTTATCAGTCGTGACGTCATCTTCAAGATGGCCAGAATTCGATTCGAGATTAGATTCGATTCAATTTCGAATAGTAGACCCGATTCGATTCGAGATTCGATTAGAATCGAAAATGTGTGATTCGCAAGGCCCTAGTATTTCGATTCAGATTTCCGTGGGAATTTAAATTAACCCGTTGAGACTTCCATTATCCTGATGTTCAAACGTCACAGGGAATTCAGTTTCTTCAATGTTTTTCACAATGCGACGTCAGACGTTGATAAGTACAAATAACAAGATATTTTTCACATTAGTGATTATCTGGTTGAGGGCTAGATGATTTTTGGTGGTCTGAATTTGTTATTCAAAACTTGTTTTATTACAAATTTTTGGAGAGTGCCCATAGGCACTCTCCAATAATTTGTAATAAAACAAATTTATATAAACAAATTATTATTTGTGTTAGACTAAATATAAAATATAAGCAAGAAAGTGTTGGCTTTTGCTCTGGTATCCTCATTTTGTGAAAGCCCTGATGGTGGCGTCTAGCACTCAACCAGTTAAGAAGTCTTGACAGCAGGATTATATTAGTATTTTAATCTGCGATAACATTTGGCTCAATGGTTGTCACTGAGCACTATTCGGAAGAAAATAGGAATTGAGGTTAAAACTGTAATAAATCGAAAAATAATAACAAAACAAATGACCACAAAGTATCAAGGCGCTGTTTGATTTCGTAAGTCATAATACGTACAAAAATATAAACGCGCTGTTTGATTTTGTACGTCATAAGACGTAAAAAAGTATCAAAGGGTTAACTATCAATGTTGATACGAAAGTTAATGCAGTCTGCAGTGGAACAGAATTCGAACGCCGAATTTTACAAGCTGGTCAGTTGAACAAATTGGCGAAGGGAAGCATGTTACCTACTGCTTCGCCTCGAATTTACAAATGGTAATTTAAGCATGGTTCGAGGCGGCAGTCCTCCCTCTAAACCCAATTCGGGCTTCCATTTTTGTAACCCACCAGAGTAGATAAGATGTGTTCGTGTCAGCGGCAAAGCAGCATGTTTACGGTTTGTATTTTGGTGAATGAAAGCTTCAAATAGATACTGCGAACTATTTGGCAAAATGGTGATATCGGTCATACAGACGAGGTAATATTTAACCCTTTACCTAACCTGAAAAGCAGACGACACTTGCAAAAATAATTCTTGAATAACTATTTTTTTTCATTTTTTGTCTCAAAAACATAGGTTATGACCCCTCGTTGGAACGAGCTCGACGAGCTCGTTCCAACGAGGGGTCATAACCTATGTTTTTGAGACAAAAAATGAAAAAATAATGAAAATTAATTGGCGATTTTTGAGAATAGCGCTGGCCGGTTTGGGCTGTTACGTTAGGTAAAGGGTTAAGGAACGAAATCACCTGAGTTGTGACGGGTAGCACAGAAATTATTGGTTGCATTCTGATGCGCAACTACCTGTGATACGTTTTCCTGACATTATAATACATATTTCTACTTTGCAATCAACTGATTTCCCCCCTGATTCAAGCTGAAACGTCTAGAATGATACAAACTTTAAAACGTCTGGTTGTGTAAAATACACAAAAAGATCACTCTCATTTCCCCAGTATGTGGATTACACGGATACGAATTGATCTGAGGGCGAACAACTTCGTGGCGAATCGAGTTGTGAAAATAAAGTCGGGAGCTATTAACACTGTCCTGTTCGACCCGGGACACAGTAGTCCGTATCCATATTTATTATTTGTTTGGTATTATTTCATCTGCCCAGGAAGATTGCTTATCATCTGCCCGGGCAGATTAAAGAAATATTCGCAGACAGCTTAAAATGGAGCAGATTGGATAATTTTAAAACCATGTTCTAATTACAGTTCCGAAGGAAACGTAAAGCATATAACTTTTAATGATTTATTTTCTCATCACGCCCCGTCCGTATTTTTTGTGGTATCGCTGAACTAAATATTTGAATTAGAGTTACCCGCCTTGAAATGATGCAACCTCTAAAAATAAACAGCCTTGGGAAAATATATTGTTTCATTAAACGTTTGAAACATTCTATTAGCATCTTGCATTATTGTTGAATATTCCTGATAAAAAAGATTGTGATTTGATGACTTTTGTTTTTGTTGAGAATTCCCTGAAAAATATGTGCACGCGACCGGTGCTTCCCTTCGTGTCATTTTTTCTCTCTTATTTGTTGCATGACCCCCTGTTTTCTGGCCAGAAAAAGTTGTCTGAAGGGCTACACTTGGCAAAGATAGTTGAATGCCAAAATTAAAGTGATGCAATCATATTTTTTTCGCCTGAACGTTATAATGGTGGCCTATGGGAAAATATTTAGTTCTGTGGTACCTATTGTGAACTAACCAAGGACGTAACCGGGAAAAAAGTATTTTTTAAATTTATGAAGTTCAGATGTACAGGAACCATATTAAGTTAACTATTGTCAGTTGAGTTTATTATGTAATGCCAACGAATTAATGTCTCTGATAACGTTACTCAATCCAGCTGGCCGAGAGGGATAAAGTAACGCATACAACAATAATAATAACACTTTGGCCGGCCGCTGATTTGTCGTGGTTCTCGGGTGAGAAGGCCTTGGTTACCCCTGTACTCCCAACTGCCTCCCTATTCCCACGCTTCTTCTCTCCTCCCAACACTCGGAGACGAACTGCTTGATGACATCCCTAACCCCATTCTTCCCATTCTCTCCGATTAGCATATTAACCCTCTCCTTTGCGTCTCTCACTAACCACATGTCCTTCATTCTTCCATCCCATTATACTCCCAGTGAATCTTATTCTTTTAGACTGGTATTTTGGGCATTCTAGAAGAAAGTGTTCCAGGGTCTCCACCACGCTACAATTATATACACTTATTGTCGATAGAGTATGCAGTTAATTAAGGTCTTTGATAACGAATTTAATCCAGCTGGCCGATGGGGATATGTTACATCTGTAATGCTTATGTTGTTTTTTGATATCCGGTACAACAAGTATAATGTATTGAATTACTAATGGTTTGTAAAGCGATATGCTATATAAATAACGGACATACATGTACATGCATTATTAATCATAAACTAAAAATGTCTTTACTGAACTTCGGGTTTTTTCCGGGACAAAGCTGAACAACGCGGTAGCATAGAACCAGCAGTTATCAACAAAAGTGTTAAAGTTGTTGAAGCCACGAAAGAAGATGTGTTGAACATTTTTGACTTGGGTACCAAGGCACCTGGTCCTAAGCAACCTAAATTGAAGTCTATCCCTTCCGTAACTATCCGCTATAGCAGCCAATCTGCCCATACACACAATTAACACAAACTTTAAACAAAAAATTCAGGTACTTGTAAAAACAATTCCTTACCCAACACTGCCAAATTTACATAAAGCAGTTAAGCTAAACTCCATACCAGTGTCTTCCGCGTCATGTGAACGCAGTTTTTCAGCTCTCGAATATATTAAAAATTATCTGAGAAACAAAATGGCCAACCAAAGTTTGTCAGACTTACGGGTCATATATATGTCATCCGAAAGGAGTAAAATGTTACTCGAAAATCCATATGATGTTGATATTTTCAAAACGAAATGGTAACACTAGAATATCTCTATATTGACCACCTTAGCCCAGTATTGGTGTTCTGTACGAGTCCAAATAAGAAGTAGTATAGCCGCGATAAACTAAGTATTCCACTGCCACTACACCAATAACACAAAAACCTGACAGCATTTTCTGGAAAGCCCTCTATGAGGGCTTTCCAGAAAATGGTGTAACGTTGTTGTGTTATTGGTGTATAGTTAAAGAAAGATGCATAGTTTATAGTGGTTATTCTACAACTTATTTCGACATAGTTTGTACGATGATTGACTGTATAAAAATGTTTTAAAGTGTGAAGAATTATTTATGTTTTTGGTGACCCCCCATCCCCACCCCCACCAAAAAAAAAAAAAGAAAGAAGACAGACCCTGGTCATGTGCGGAACTAACTACTCGATATTAATATTTCGGCTTTTACTTATGCAAGGGAGAGAACTCGGAATGGAAACTCGTTCAATATGTTTGCGCCCTATTACTTGCATATATTCATGGGGAAAGGGATGGCAAGCCCTGGTCCTACCCTTTCTAATAGCATGCGTAACTCCAACCTTTGATTTAATATAAACTGCAAAATGGACCGTGTAGAGAAAAGGTTTTCGCAACAACTAAAAAAATCCTGCTCAAATCACAGAGCCCATTCCAATGTAGGATCAAAATCTAATGCTGGAAAAAAATGAACGAGTAAGACAAACTGAATGATGAATTTCGTGTACAGGTCCGGGCTGATTTGGCTGCGCCAGTTGGTAAAGGTTGGAAGACCGTGCATATTTATATTGCTACTGCACTGTACCAAAAAGCTAAACATTAAAATCGTATTGACCGCGTATTTCAAACCACAGGCAACCATGTGGTATGAACATACAATAAATAAATCAGACGAATCTGTTTCCTTGAAAGCACATCAGGTGACTTTTGAAGGTGTGCGATATTATGCCCTGTCTTTAACCATGTCCCAAACTTCAAAGCCACCGGTCACATTCGGTAATGAATTTGACGTTGTAATGGTCTGGAACTAGTTCCGAGATCCGAATGTAGTGGCTACCCGCTTACGTTCAGATTCCTCCCAATCAAATCTGTTATAAAATTCATTCGCCAATAAGTTTTAACTTAAAAACCGAAAATAGTAATATTTATTACTTTCCAAAGTGTGATTTACTGGGATTTCCGGGTTTGATTATAAACGAAAACTTTACAACTGAATTATGCAATCAACATTTGGGTCATGTATCCGTGCGCGCAAACGAAGACGCTTTGCCGTGAGTGTAATGGGGACTTCATTGTTTTTTTAACCCTTTACCAAACACGAAAAGCAGACGACACTTGCCAAAAAAATCTTGAATAACTATTATTTTCATTTTTTGTCTCAAAAACATAGGTTATAATCCCTCATTGGAACGAGCTCGACGAGCTCGTTCCAATGAGGGGTCATAACCTATGTTTTAGAGACAAAAAATAAAAAAAATAATGAAAATTAATTGGCGATTTTTGAGAATAGAGCTGGCCAGTTTAGCGTTACGTTAAGTAAAGGGTTAAATAATATTATCGTTAATAATGAAAAGTAATAAACAGAGTAATCGCTTGACTGGACTGGTTGTGTGAAATAATTCATTCGAGGCGAGGGACTATATTGTAAAACACTCATGCGCATTCGCGCACTCGTGTTTGTACAACGTCCCTCAATAATAAATAAGGTTGGACCAAATGAAGCTGAAAAATCACTGAAATTTCTAGGTATATCCATTGATAATTGTCTATCATATAACGCCCACATAGCTCAACTTTGTTCCAAGATTGCACGTGCAAACTTTGCCCTTAACAAGGTAAAGGCAATCCTTCCTCATGAGGCTATGAGAACACTATACTTCGCTCTGATACATAGTCACTTGGTATATGGAATCCAAGCATGGGGAAATTCGAGATCTATCAATAAACTTCTAACTCTTCAAAAACGTGCACTGCGCATAATTAATAACAAAAAGTATAATGCCCACACAGAACCACTCTTCAAAAGGGACAAAATACTCAAGGTGACTGACCTGTATAAATTCCATGTATCCCTCTTCGTCTTTGATTGGAAAAACGACAATCTTTCCCAGTCATTTGATAACTTCTTCAGAGTAGCTAGTATGCCTGTCAGAACCACTAGACAACGTGATCTTCTCCAAATAACTAGAACAAGGACAAAAGCCCTGGACCGTCTACCTACCAACCTGTATCCCAGGATTTGGAATGCGCTAGATAGAGATCTACGTACGATGAACAATAGAAACGTATTTAAAAAGAAGCTGTTGTCCAGGCTTCTAGCACTTTATTCAGACAATGTTGAATGCAGTAATCCTTATTGTCCAGATTGCACTATATAAAACATCGTAGCGGCGGTGATCACATCAGCGGTAGTACGACCCGTTCTAACCCCTGGATTGAGAGAGGATGTGATCTTGCTGATTTGGACACCGTCATAACACGTCTTCCTGCTTTACTTTACCTATATATGAACAAATTAAATGACCAGACGAAATGACATTCTGTCCTCCAAATAGCTTTACCCACCTTGTCCGCGTTAAATGACCTCGGCTGGGGATGTCTTATAGCTTTGGGCCGCTCTCAAGATAAATAAAGGATTGAAGCAAATTTTTATATCTCTTTTACTCGAACTGCTCAATTTAGGTTGCTTCATTTGTAGGCTGTAGCACACAGCCAGAAGGCCCCAAGCTGAAATACATCCACAAGAAAACACTTTAACTGCCAAGTCTAACACAACCCTTACATAGTAAATTTTCTATAACCGATGAGATGATTTTTATAAGAACGTCGACAGTCTGGGCCCGTAAACAGTATTGTAAAATATTCTAGAGGAAGATGACTGGAAGACAGCCAATCTGGCTATGTCATCTCCCAGTAGTATACAAAATGTTATATATTAATTGAACTATGTGATTGTAACCATTGTATTTCCTGTATGCTACTGAACGAATAAATATCTATCTATCTATCTATCCCTCACCTCTCATGAATTATTTCACGTAACAAGTCCAGTCAAGCGATTACTCCCTATATATCACTTTCGCCCTACTTACCGGCTGAATTCGATAATACACGTATTTCTTTACATTTTTGCATAGTCCTCATGGCCTCATACGACAAAAAAGGGATTCCACAGTCACAGGAGTTTTCCAAAATGGGATTCCATAGGATATACCTGTTAAATACCGAACTGGGGCTAAGAGTCGTAGTAAATTATACCTCATTGAGGTATTTTCATGGTCCTCATGACCTCAAAATTCAATGAGGCTATGTGGGATAATAAATGAGGCCTCACTGAGGGCTTTTACATAGCCCTCATGGCCTCATACTACAAAAAGGGATTCCATAGCCACGGTGTTTCCCAAAAATGGGATTCCATGGGATATGGCCATTGGATATAGAGGTGATGAGAATCGGATACGACTTCGTCGTAATAAGGGAAGATAACTCTGCATACAGATTAATGGAAATCAAGCAATCTGATTGGTTAGTTATAATTTATATAAATGAGCAAGATAAATGAAACAACAAGAGTACACGGAGTAGGGTCAGAACTAACAAGAATAGACCAGAAAGGCTAAATATAGTAATAATAAGTAAAGCTGTTCCTGTTGATAGGCTCTTCTACGCTACTGGAGTATACTCCAGGACAAAGGAACATGCCTAGGTAGACGAAAACTATTACATATATAAATAGAAGCAGAGAATTCTGAAAGAATTCGAAATAGAAAAATTATCGGGTTGTTTGTGGTAATTAGATTTACTCCGATTCAATCGAACACACCCTCCGAACATACCCCTGTCCTATAAGAAGGGTTTAGGCAACATAGCAACCACGTGCTACCATAGAAACCAAGATGGCGGCCTCCAATATAGAAAATGGACGACGGAAACACGTATCACCATAACAACACGCGCTGCGCATGCGCACTCGCACCACGTATCACTATGGAGATGACGTCACAAGATGGCCGATCACGCGGGTTACCATGACAACACAACATGACGCCACTAAGTCGCGTGACTATGACGTCACATGAGATCCCTCGATGAGATCCCCCACATAAGGGGTGAAACGTGCGAGACATACTACTTATATTGTAAGATAAAATGATTATTACCATTATGTGGATGTACAAAATATATATCCGAGTCTCGCTCCGGGTTCTAAGGGCAGATCGCGACTCGTCTTCGACTCGTCGTGATCTGCCCTTAGAACTCGAAGCTCGACTCGGATACATATTTTCTACATCCACATAATGGTAATAATCTCTATATTATTATCCATACAGGTGCGAGGGGGCCTTTTAACGAGATTTCCTGATGCCAGACCTCGTTGAATTATCTCATCACTTTAAGTCATGGATGTTTTTCAGCATCCACGACTTTTATATTACTTCTATTATTTATTTATTTATTGGTGTTTAGGGTCACATACTTTTGCACAATGGCTAATCATGGCCGCGACAGTTTTACGGGAGGAGGAAGCCGGAGTACCCGGAGAGAACAACCGTGCATCGACGAGCAACTGTCAGCTCCTCAACATTCTAACTCTGTTCAAGCTCCGCTCAAGCAGGGTTACAGCGGTTGAAGACATGTGCACCATCGACGTGCAGTGCGCCTTAGTACACGGCGTCATCGTGCCCCCATGTAGGCAACCGGGATAAAGTGCCTTGCCCAAGGACACAACGAGGGTCGTCCCGGACGGGGATCGAACTAGGGACCTCTAGCATAGAAATCAACAGCCTACCACTTAGCCACCGAGCTCCCATATTACTTCAAGAAACTACTGAGGAGGTTAAGAGTGGATATCACACAGTCCAATGCACTAATCGCGCACACGCGGAATACGATTTTATAAACGTACTGATGCATGTGCACATCCATGCAAGATGTTATACTTCAGCAACTGCACCCAGAAAAGCATCCAGAAGACCAGTAATGTCTTGACCAAAGTTAAAGTCAAATACACACACTGAAATCAGTTGGGTTAAAATTAATCAGCTGAGCTGAGTGAATATGAACCCAATTGGGTTCATATTTACTCAACCCAGCTGATTTGGGTGGCTTTGTAACTCAACTGACTTTAGTGTGGAACGATAGTCAAGCGTGTCCGATTCGAATTCATCGTCCCTCGAACGTCTTCCTAAAAGTTCCACATGGATAGAGTTAATCAACATTACAACAATTACCAACAAATCTGACTAATTTCTTTGGTCATTCATTTCTGCTGGTCCTGGGAAAGCTTTCTAGCATGCTCTGTTCTGTGAATTTTTGGTTTGTTTTCAAAAAAAAAAAAAAAGAAAAAAATACCGGCATAAATGAAATACTTATGACCCAGTTATATTCTACATGACATATATGGTACACATCTGCCCATTAAATCTGAAAATGGAAATACTGAGTGTAGCCCAAAATTTGGGAGCCCAAATTTTGACTTACTGAGTTTCTTTGAAAAAAAAGTGAATCTGCATCACTAAAATAAGTTACAAACAAGAAATCTAAAAATTATTGCAAGTGGCTTATAAAAAGAGGATTTTAAAAGCATGTTAGGCTTATGAAGCATTAACCCCACCCTAAGGGATATTTATTTATTTTTTTATTGTTGTTCAAGGTCACATACTTATGCACAATGGCTAATCGAGACCGTGACAGTTTTACGGGTGGAGGAAGCCAGAGTACCCTGAGAGAACAACGACCAGCAGCTGTCAATACCAAATAATAATAACCTGATAATTCTATCATAAATGTGTTGACATTTCAGTTACTAGAATTTTATGCCCTCTTTCATGGCTTCATTTTCAAAAGTTTTCTCGGTAGTGATTTTCCAACTAGGGGGAGGGACCGTTAAGGGGTTTTCCCCCCCCCCCCCCCCTCTAATTGGAAATCCACTACCCTACATCGACGAGCAACTGTCAGCTCCTCAACATTCTAACTCTGTTCAAGCTCCGCTCAAGCAGGGTTACAGCGGTTGAAGACATGTGCACCATCGACGTGCAGTACGCCTTATCACACGGCGCCATCGTGTCCCCATGTAGGCAACCGGGATAAAGCACACAACGCAGGTCGTTCCGGATGGGGATCGAACTCGGGACCTCTAGCATAGAAGTCCAACAATCTACCACTGAGCCACCGCGCTCCCACCCTAAGGGATATAGCAATTTGGAAGGAAAAATCAGAAGTGTAAATTCCACCAGCCTGAAGATGGCAGCAGCTTCGTTTGCACAAAGGAGAAAAGATTTATTCCAAAATTGGGCTGAGCCATAAATGAATGAATTTGGCCCAGTGGTTTTAAAGAATAAGAAAGATTTCAAACTAGAGAAACAGAATTTTACAGCCACCAGTAGAATCAAGTCTGTGTGAAAATGGTTAAAGCATAAAAATGAACAAAAGAGAAAGACAATTTATGGAGGCTTATTTTGGGGGATAAAATATTTTTAATGAAATCAGAAATAGGTTTTCATTAACCCTTTTCCCAACGTAACGGCCAAAACCGGCCAGCGCTATTCTCAAAAATCGCCAATTAATTTTCACTATTTTTTTCATTTTTTGTCTCAAAAACATAGGTTATGACCCCTCGTTGGAACGAGCTCGTCGAGCTCGTTCCAACGAGGGGTCATATCCTATGTTTTTGAGACAAAAAATGAAAAAAATTAGTTATTCAAGAAGTGTCGTCTGCTTTTCACGTTAGGTAAAGGGTTAACAGTATTACATGAAATAAAATCTTTGGAGCCCACATTGAAGCCTTGAGAGGGTTAAATTCATACAGCCGATCACCCACGACACAACGTGAAGCGCAATATCACTATACAAATTCGTGGAAATCAGGTATATCAGAAACACAATAGTGCATTATATGTCAATGAAACCTATCTCGGTTTGCCGCTGTCGATCCTCGTTCTGTGTATTTCGAAGCATAATTGTGCTTCATTTGAAATGACACGACATTTTTTACCCGATAATACCCAGTTATTGCTAAAATAATGCACATTTGCACATTTGTTGTTCGTGGCGATAAAATATTCGGAATGAAGCGGATGTATTAAATCATTTCCACGTGTATCAGAAATTACAATACGCGGTTCTGTTTACTTCCGGCAACCACTTCGGGCAAATTCATTTATACCCTTGCAATGTCGTTTCTTCTGCAAATTCGTCAGCATGAAAGTTTTTTAATCACGGATTTAAGTAATTCCGCGATGCTTTTGACGTCCAGTACATTGCACACAGCGTTCTTTTTAACCTGCTCTTTCACACAGAAGAAAAATCTGATAGCAGATATTTTTTTTTTTAAAATTAGCGACATATTTTCCCTTTAAAAATCACATTTTTAAAAAAAATTAGCGACGTATTGTCCCTTTAAAAAACCACCGATCTCGCTGAGCTCGTCCATAATAAACGAGCATACACAATGGTTTAGAATAAAAACTTACAAACATTTTAAGTTAATCAGAACGGCAAAAAAAATTTAATTCCTCCTCCAGCTAGCGTATCTATCCGTCGGATCCACCCACGTAATTCAGAAACTGAGCAGTTGAATTTCTTTTTAAAAACAATTCCAGTAAAACCATATCAT
The DNA here is from genome assembly GCA_031216915.1 of Pictodentalium vernedei. Classification (NCBI taxonomy): domain Eukaryota; kingdom Metazoa; phylum Mollusca; class Scaphopoda; order Dentaliida; family Dentaliidae; genus Pictodentalium; species Pictodentalium vernedei. The sequence goes on from CM062289.1 coordinate 401,134,647, forward strand.
GTGACCCCTCATTGGAACGAGATCGTCGAGTTCGCCCCAATAAGGCGGTCACACGATATGGTTTTCTTGAAATTTGTGAAAAATCTGAGGAGAAAAATATTCAAATAAATTTTGATATCCTTTATATTAACCCTTTATCTAACATGAAAAGCAGACGACACTTGCAAACAAAATTATTGAATAACTATTTTTTTTCATTTTTTGCCTCAAAAACATTGGTTGTGACCCCTCTTTGGAACGAGCTCGACGAGCTTGTTCCAAAGAGGGGTCATAACCTATATTTTTGAGACAAAAAATGAAACAAATAATGAAAATTGATTGGCGTTTTCTGTGAATAGCGCGGGCCGGTTTTGGCCGATACGTTGGGTATAGGGTTAAACCATTCAGCTCTGGCATCTTGGAGGGTATCCTTTCATAGAATACTGTCTACGATGAAATGGACGAATTACAATGTGTGGAGCTGGAGGATCAAATTATAACTGCTGTTCATTATCGATTTATTGTCCATTGTGTCGTCTGCTCGCACACTACCAAATTGTTCTTCACACCTCACGCAAAGAGTTGTGCATACTTATTCGAAGGGTTAATGCTATAGTGTTAATTAGAATTGCTTCAAGTTGAAATGATAACTTCGGCACATTCACCATTGAACAGATGATGGCAAGTAACTTTTTTAACGTTCCAGCGTTTAAACAGCATGTGCCACTCTCTATAATTAACTGAGAGAATCGATCGTATTACAGGTCAGAAAAATAAATTATGTATATCACCAGTGCTCGAGATACACAGAGAGAGAACAAATATTACAACAAACTTACGTGGGAGGATTTCTCTAGTCTTGTGTGCACCTTATCTCGATCTGTAAGATTAATATCTGTATCTACAGCTGTTTCTTTAAATTCATCGCCATCTTTATCCGTTGGATCAAGGTCTTCATATGGATCCACGTAAAACATTGTCCGAACCTTGTAGCCGTTTCTTGCAATGCAATGAAATCAAGGGAACGGGATCCACACGTTTGATTTTCTCCCTTTTTGTGTCCGAGTTTTCTTATTGGCGGATAGAATCGTTCCGCGTTGAGAATGGTGGGAGTTGTTACGTTTAATTTCAAGATTCGTTACATTTCGAGGCAATCCACAGCAAAGAATCAATACATTATCCATTGAATTTACTCTATATTTTCTCTCCAGCCTTCTATCCTTGCCATACTGCTGGTAGGAGATATAGGAATGGGCTCTTTCTGTCTTTCCCGTCAGTCGGTCTTTCAGGGCGCCCATGTGTACTATCCACCCGTCGCTCCTGATTTGGTATCACGTTTGAAACCTTTAAACCCGAACGCCCTCTTTTCCGATCCAGGATTTTGCGAAACGTCATTTTTTTATAAAGTAAGGGGCTGCACACTTAATTTGGGCAACAGACCTATTCATATTTTCATCGTGCAGCCTGAGGGCTGCACGATGGAAATATTAAATGGTTTACATCCACACCCCCAACCCCCAATGACGAATATAGATGCCAATTGATGTCATTGAATTGAAATCGGAGATACCACCCGAGTTCAGTGTTACCGATTTTCACATTCATACAAGTTTGTTAAATGACACTGACATTTTATGACAATGTCACGATTAAGTTCGGAAATCTGTCTCACCAGGTCATATTGTCCGGACCTATAAATAACCCTTTAGGTTTTTCAAATTGCCCAATATCTACATAGTTCCTTTGTCATTATGTAACAAATAAACTCGTTTAGGCCACCCAAAGTAGATCTTCTGTTTCTCAGGCCATTATTTGTGAAATTGCATGCGGGCGAGCGGTTTTTTATTTTATTTTTTATTTCAGTAATTACTTCTTAGCCATCAAAAGTTCATGTTCTTGGTTCAGGTTTTAGGCCTCATAATCTACAGAATACCAAGGGTGGTGGTGTATTTCATCCCTTGAGTGCAAGAAGGCTTTGCAATGCTAAAGCATTGCAAAGCCTTCTTGCACTCAAGGGACAAATTCATCAATTTTTTTAACTTAGGTAAAATATCAGGCTTAAATCATTTAATTTTAATTTTTTTTAAGTTTAAATTGGTTATAAAAAGAGAGCATGCTGCAGCCAAAAGGACCATGCGGGAGGGCCTGAGAAACAGATGTTTTATTTTTTTAGGCCTTATCGGATCATTTTTATTTTTCAGATAAACCTTCAAGAGGAATATATTCTGATGGGTTCGCAAATCATCTTTACTCGAGTGTTATTTTCAGAGATATAGCCCTTTGGATTTTATTGAATTGCCTGAAATGTTTTCTTTATATTTGTCATCAAGGTGCGGAGAAACCAAGTCATTGATTCTATTTCAAACTTTTTGTACCTCGAATGAGGTTGCGTCCTGACTGTCAATCCGTCCGCCCCATATTCACAGTGCTAGGTGGTATTGAGAAACACAGACATTTTCTGTTGTGTGTGAAGAGAATTTATCATATGACTCGTCCGTTTTGTTCACTTCAAAAATTTGATATTTTGTTTTCATATTAATCAGTGATAAATAAAGCCTTCGTCAATTTCATTGGTCAATTTCAAAACTAGACAATTTGATTGGCTGAACAAAATACAACTGGGCCACATTTTCATAATTTGCATAATTGGAGTTAGGAGCTTTCACTGGTCAATTTCAAAACTGGACAATTTGATTGGCTAAACGAAATACGACTAGGGCACATTTACATAATTTCAGTAGGGAGAATTTACGTTAGCTGTCCTATTTATTTTGTATTAATCTTTTACCTAACGTAACGGCAAAAACCGTCTCGCGCAATACAAGAAAAACGCCATTCATTTTCTTTTATATTTTCACTTTTTGCTTCAAAACATAGGTTATGACCCCTCATTGGAACTAGCGTGTCGCGCTCGTTCCAATGAGGGGTCATAACCTATGTTTTGGAAGCAAAAAATGAAAAGTTTTAGTTATACGAGGATGTTTTTTCCAAGTGCCGTCTGCAACTCAAATTAGGTGATGGGTTAAAAAGTCATACTAAGTGGCTAATTTGTGCGTGTGTGTGTCATATGATAAATAGAATATGAAATGAGTGTTTTTCTCATATAATATTTGTGAAACTCGTCCGAATGTTCCGTTTAAGCGAGCCAGAGGCTCGCCCAAACGGAATTTTTTTAGACTCGTTTCATATATATTATATGAGAAAAACACTCATTCCATATCCTCTACATATTATTTCCTTGCGTGAAATATATTTTGTCCTTTAGTGGTTAGGTGTTCAATTTGCAACATAAAATAAATCTCTTAAGTGTCCACCTGCGAGGACGAACGCCATAAAAGTTGAATTCAAAATAGAAAACAATCGTTTCCACAGCGTGGTAATAAATGACAGTATTATTGTCGAGGAGGCTCTGAAAGGAGAAAAAAACACTGACAGCTTCAGCTTTTGTTTTGCTCCAGATAGCTCCGCAAGGCCGAGTCTATCCACATACCGACAGTGTGTACTACGACCGCCATGGACTGGACACTTTCCAGGGGTTGGCAATATTTCCACGGACACAATAATATTAGATTGATTGATTGATTGATTTTATTTGCAGCATATAAATATACAAGATAACAATAAGACAGGTTACAGATGAATGCGCTGCAAGGAAATGCCATAAGCCTGAAAGGCTGTCTTCCTGCCATTCCTTTTTGATGAAAAGAATATTCATGACTATTCATGACAGCAAGGTTTGTGTTGTTGGCTCATTAGGTTTAGTGATGGAATCTCTTTTTGGAAAGATACTATGGTGGATAGTAAACAGTTTGTGAGAGAAACGCTACCAATGCACGAGACGGCAAATCAACTACCGAACATAGAATATAAAAAACGCCGATGAGCCGCCAGTCCGCGAACTGTTGGATAAGACCAACCCCCACGGGCCGAAACCCCATCGCCGGTTCCTGCGGCCCATATTCGCGAGTTATAGAAACTTGTTGGGTGGAGAATTCACCACTGATACCTCTGTAGCGTCCCCACCACAATACAACGAGGAAGACAAGGCATACGACTTCTTAATTAGTACAATAGTTAATGCAATAAGTAATACACTAAGCAACAATTCGGTGAAGCTACAGTTTCTATCATTACCACATTCGGTTTAGTGAAAGAACCTCTTTTGGAAAGATACTATGGTGGATAGTAAACGGTTTGTGAGAGAAACGCTACCAATGCAAGAGACGGCATATCAACACCCCGAACACAGAATACAAAAAAGCGCCGATGAGCCGCCAGTCTGTGGAGCGTTGGATAACATAGTTTCCAAACTCTAATTATTGGAATGGTCATCAAAAATTTAATTAATGAAGCACCGGGTACACCCCGGTGCTTCATTAATTAAAATTTTACTGATGATGATTTTTATTACCTGGTAAACGTATGCCCACGCGTGGATTCCGACCAATCAACGACTACTCTACTGTATGTAAACCGCGAACCGATTGTGTCCGAAAACGAGCCGATTGTATGTGCAGACAGACATCCAGCCGATTGCAGCCACAAAACAGCCTGCAAGCCTATTACATCCCAGGTCTGCCGACACAATCGGCTCACGTTTTGCGGATATAATAGGTCTTCTGAAACAATCGGCCTTGCGGACATATTCGGTCGAAACAAATGGTCCCAGAGACAGAATGACGTTCTGGAACACGTCCCATTATCTAAGTGGATGAAAACAAGTGTCATCACTAAACTTCTCTGCCGATGCTACAGTTCCATAGTCACTGCAGGGACGTTGCTACCCCATCTACTTACTTACCCACCCACCCCTACCCCATTTCTTTTGTTCTTCCCCCTCCCTCCCGCCCGTTCGGAAGGGGGAAATTTTGCCAAATGTTGACTCAGAGTGACTATACCGGTAGATTTTAGTGCATTCTGAGAATATTTTCAAGCAGTTTAAATGACTGCAGCTATATATCTATATACATAATTTGAGGTTTTAAGACAGGACAAAATGACAATTTCTTGCGGTACTGTAGTCTGAAAGTAGATCTTATCTGCCTTCATTAGCTATTGTATCAATTATATGAATGTACACTCAAAATATCCGTATTCAACAAATAATTTATTAATTTATCATCTCAAGTATGAGGTTATTCTGCCAGTCTGTTCATTTTATGTTACTTTATATAGGCCTTTGTTATTCACAAGGGAGATAACTCTGTATACAGATTATGGGAAATCAAGCAATCTGATTGTTAGTTTGCGACAGTGAAGTGAACTGATTGGGTGATCTAGATAAATGAAACAACAAGAGTACTCGGAATAGGGTCAGAACTAATAAGAACAAACCAAAAAAGCTAAATATAGTAACAATACCCCTGTCTTGTTGTAAGCCTTTGGGTAACATAGCAACCACATGCTACCATAGAAACCAAGATGGCGACCTCCAGTATACAAAATGGCCGACGGAAACACGTATCACCCTAACAACACGCGCTGCGCATGCGCAATAGGACCACGTATCACTATGAGGATGACGTCACAAGATGGCCGCTCATGCGGGTTACCATGACAATACAACATAACATCACTGGGTCACGTGAAATGACGTCACTTCCGGGGTCCCCGCCGGGATCCCCAAATAGGGCACGATCGGGTACATGCTATACTACTTACGAATCACCGCAGTAAATATTTCTCAATCGAGACTTGATTTGAACAAATCTTTAATGGCTTTATCAATACTATTTTACATGTTTGGTTACTAATTAATTATGTATGGAGACTCACAACCGCTGTAGTTATATGACTACGCAACGTAGTTCCTCCTACATCAAATCGAAGGGGCCAGGATTCGATCCTGACCAGCGGTAACTGCGTTGTTTCTTTGGACAAGGTACGTAATCCTGATTACCCACGTGAGTAGTAAGGGAAGGCAGTTGGGCGTAAAAATTTAACGCTTAAAATTTCCATAGACATTTTTTTCGCCAGAGTGACATCGGCCGATGGCACACTGGCAAATAACATGTCTAAGGGAATTTTCTGTGTTAAATTTTTACGCTCAATTCCTTTTACGCCAATTGTTATACCCAATTCAAAACCCTATGGGAATTTTAAGCTCAAATGCCTTTCTTTACTACTCACGTGGAGGCACGGTGGCGCTGTGTACTACGGGCGTACTATACGTCGATAGTACACTCTCCTTCAACCAATATTAAGCATGCTAGTGTAGAGTAGTACGCAGGGAGAGCTGACAGACGCCCTTCGCTGCTCAGTGGTTCTCTCCTGGTACCTGGCTTCTTCCACCCGTAAAACCGTCATACACGAGGTGACATTGGCTGTCGAACGTGTCGCTAAACCCATTAAAAATCCGAATTGCTATACTGGTTGAGCTAAGTTTTTCATAACTCGATGAATAATTTTCATTGCGTATGAATGTTTTTGCTCTGTCATACCCATTTGTCAAATACAAAAATTCTGGGCGCTACCAATGGCCCAACTGAACTGTAATTATTACCACTTTGGCGAGAGTGTTCTAGTTTATTAACGGAGTTTAGCGGGGGGACGGGGGTGGGGGGGGGGGGGTTAAAACTCAGTAATTCATGACGTCGCGCAACCGGAACCGAGCGGCGGGCGTTAATGAAAACAAAATTAATTAACAGATCGTCGCCCGCTTCCGGTCATGGTAATAATAGTAATAACATGTTTTTGGCAGGCGTCCGGGTTTATTAATGTCCCTTGAGGACTAAATAACAACATTCCGCCTTATTAACGGCCCTCGACTTCGTCTCTGACCGGTAATAAACCCTCGAGCTGTTATTCATTCCTCTCGGGGCGTTAATAAATCGTAACGCTCTTCAAACTCATGTTATTGTTATATTGTTACAGGTGTAGTGTTAGTATTCACGTGGGTTGTTCATATTGGTTTTTCTTTTCAGTATTTGAAAACCACGTGCATTATCCTATGTTCCAATAAGAGTAAAATCCTCGCCCTCTGATTGGATGAGAGCTGGCGTAGTTTCTTTTATGTTTTCGGCTCCATTAGCAAGTGTTACCGTCTGACGTCACCACGCGAAATATTTGAAATGACATCGCCCGTTTCGGAACTGCTTCATCAAAGGAGTGACTAGCAAGCCCCTTCATTTTTCTTGATGTTTCACGTGAGCAGCAGACGTTGTTCCGGATGAAGTGTTGTTTAAATCACAAATGGATGTACGATTTGAACTGAGATGGAATGAGTTTATCTGGTTTATTGATTATTTATCCGGTGCCGTCGTGAATACACGAGAGGTTTATTTATCAAACCTGTGATCGTTAAAAGTTGCCTTGAACAAGGCAACGTTTAACGATCGCAAGTATAGTAAATAAGCCTCTCGTGTTCCACGATGTAGGTTTTAGACTATGGGTAGTGTCTTATTGGAACATATACGTTATTGTGATGAGTTGACGGTAACATGGTCTGAGGTTCGCAAACCTCAGACCATGTTACCGTCAATTCATCACAATAACTTATAATGTTCCAATGAGACTAAAATCCTCCTCCTCTGATTGGACAAGAGCTCGCTTTGTATATTCTATATTTACGGTTCAAGAGGCAAATGTTACCGTCTGATGTCACAACGCGAAATATTTGAAATGACGTCGCCCGTTTCGGAACTGCTTCATCATCGGAGTGACTAGCAAGCCGCTTCATTTTTCTTGATGTTTCACGTGTGCAACAGACGTTGTTTCGGATGAAGTGCTGTTTAAATTACAAATCGATTTACGATTTGAACAGAGATGGAATGAGTTTATCTGGTTTATTGATTATATATCCAGTGCCGTCGTGGGGTACACGAGACGTTTATTTACTAAACCTGTGGTCGTTAAAAATTGCTTTGAACAAGGCAACTTTTAACGATCACAAATTTAGTAAATAAGCCTCTCGTGTATCCGAGATGTTGGTTTTAGGCTATGGGTAGTGTCTTGTTGGAACATATACATTAACATGATTTTGGAGGGCCGTTAAAACTTCATAATTTCAGTGACGTCATTCGACGGAGCCGGGCCGAGGGCGATAATGGTATAAATAGCCATTAGCGGCCCTCGGCCCGGCTATTTTTAGATTCCATGGTCTAATGAATTACTCCCATTCGGATGACGTCCCTTTGTATTTCTGAACTGAAGTCGAACGCACGATCGAAACAAATCTTGTTATTGAGTATCTTCACTTGTCCAATTCAATTTACATAACATACTAATTTTCTTCGACTTCGTCTCGGGCCTTTAATAAACCCTCGGGCTGTTCATCATTGCTGCAGGGCCGCTAATGAACCATAATGCCCTCCAAAATCATGTTATTGTTATATTATTACTTTCCAACTGGGATTTCCAGGTTTGATTATAAACGATAACTTCACAAGTGAATTATGCAATCAACAATTGTGTCATGTATCCGTGCGCGCACACGAAGACGCTTTGCCGTGGGTGTAATGGGGACTTCATTGGTTTTGTTTTTTTATTTAACCCTTCACCTAACCTGAAAAGCAGACGGCACTTACTTGCAAAAAAAATTCTTGAATAACTATTATTTTCATTTTTTGCCTCAAAAACATAGATTATGACCCCTCATTGGAATGATCCCGACGAGCTCGTTCCAATGAGGGGTCATAACCTATGTTTTAGAGACAAAAAAATGAAAAAATAAGGAAAATTAATTGGCGATTTTTGAGAATACCGCTGGCCGGTTTTTGCCGTTACTTTAGGTAAGGGGTTTAAATAATATAATTATCGTTAATAATGAAAAGTAATAAACAGAGTAATCGCTTGACTGGACTGGTGACGTGAAATAATTCATTCGAGGCGAGGGACTATATTGTAAAACACTCGTGCGCGTTCGCGCACTCGTGTTTGTACAACGTGCCTCACCTCTCATGAATTATTTCACGTAACCAGTCCAGTTAAGCGATTACTCTGTACAGTGCGAAGACACCCGAACGCCACACGCCCGCCCACTCGTCCGGACACCAGGACGCACACCGAACATTTGCCAAACCATAGGTCTCGGTTGTTAACACCACTCGACCAAAAATAAAAGTAAAAACTTACTACAATTACTATTTTGTTAACCCTTTACCCAACGTAACGTTCAAAATCGGCCACCGCTATTCACAAAAATCGCTAATTAATTTTTATTATTTTTTGCATTTTTTGTCTCAAAAACATAGGTTATGAACCCTCTTTGGAGCGAGCTCATGTTTTTAAGACAAAAAAAATGAGAAAAATTAGTTCTTCAAGAATTGTATTTGCAAGTGTCGTCTGCTTTTCGTGTTAGGTAAAGGGTTAAAATAGTTTACAATTACAAGTATAATTGCAGTAACTTCACTTTTTAAAAGTAATTAATTACAAATGTTCGATTACTTTCACATTTCGTTTTTTTAATTTTTTTTTTTTGGCTCTCTTCCAAAAATACCTAATCACTCCAATGAGGTGATTAGCCATTTTTGGAAGAGAAGAGGAAAAAAAGAAATTTACTGGACAGCTGAGATAAAAATTGATACTGTTTTTTTTTACCACTTGTTTCATGTGAAGAGTTGACATGTACTGTATCAATTTTTATTTTTGCGCATCCTCTTCGGGGATGTGGCTAGAGCGTTTCAGCTGGGGGGTGAGGGGGGGGGGGGGGGGGGGGGGGGGTGGGGGTGCCACCGGCGTAAATTCCAACTGTGAGTGGTTTCGATAGGTGGTTGCACTGCAGCGCTGGGCGATATCTTTTAACTCTTTATCCAACGAATCGCCCGCATCCGCCCGCGTAATATGCAAATAAAGCTGCTGAAACAATATTAATTCTCGAAACATTTCAACAAAACCATATCATGTGACCCCCTCTTTAGAACGAGCTCGTTGAGCTCGTTCCAAAGAGGGGTCACATGATATGGTTTTGTTGAATATTTTTTAAAAAAATTAAAAAAAAATGATATTTAAAATAATGAATTTTCAATCGTCTGTGTTGGGTAAAGGGTTATGAACCCTTCTGAAAATTTTCACTAGTCCTGAAACGGAAAAAAGCATCATTTATAATGTGTCTGAGTCAGAAAATTTACCGGATTGATGTCAGAGTCGAAATTTTGAGGACGTCAATTTTAGAGTAGGAAATTTGAAACTCAAGTTTCCAGTTGGAAATAAAAGATCAGAATTTCTCATCATTAGTTGGAATTTTAATATTTTTTCATGAACAATGTTAATTTATTGAATTTCCATCTATTTGATTTTTGACCTCGGAATTTCCAACTATTGAAAAAAATACTCCTAGATGGGGGGGGAGGGGGGAGACACGCCCCTCCCCACCCCACCCTCTGTCGCCACATCCCTGATCCTCTTTATCGACTTCTCTGAGCGTAGAAGCTAAAAACGTGCTGAAAGACAGGTTGCTTACAGTTAGAGTTTAGAGATTTAAGCGAGAGGACAAACACATCACGCAGTTCAATGCATCTTTTGAACTGGCTTTTGATGTCAAAAGAATTGTCTCTCCATCTTATGCGACATATAAAAATCATTACAACAGTCGTTAAGCCAACTCTTTAAACAGACACAGGCGTCAGGTAAACAGTTGACAAAGACAAGGCGCTATGTTATATATTTCAACAACCTTGGCTCAATATATCGTCAGCATATATGCTGTTCTGTATGGTGGTGTCGTTCTTACTTG